>JANHGN010003079.1:0-61467 GCA_024605025.1 Megaceryle maxima
GTTATTTAAGAAAAAGTAGAAGAAAAAGAAGCTTTACTGCAAAAATATATTGATTTGGCCTCCTGAGCCCTTTTCTTCCCCCTTAAACTGTCTGCTGGTTTCAACTAGTTAATTTCTAAGGTCTGAAAAGGTAAGGAGGTTATGAAAAGGTGCTCTCGTGTCTGTCTTGGGGGAAACATTCAGTCCTAGTTTCTTACTAAGAATTGCATTAGATTTCCTTTTCTTCCCCTGGAGGTTGGATTACTGGGTGGCTTAACTTAGCTCACTATTTAATAATATAATTATGTCTTATTTATTTGAGATAATTGTCAAATATTGTGCCCTCGATGGAGGGCTACTCCCAACCAAAGGTCTTTGAGGTTTCTATAGAAACTGATGATTGAAGGGATGTCCTTTATACTTTTCTCCCCGTATTTGGGTTATTTCTGTGTGAGTCAGTTCTGTGTTTATCATTCACTCCATGTCCTGAAACCAGAAACAAAACCCTTCTGCACAATTTATGAACTAGATTTTCTTTTCATTTACTGTACCACGTTTGAGAGTTTCTGCTCACTCTGCTCATTATTTAACTTAAAATGACCAATTCAGAGTATAACCAACAAACAATTGAAGTGTTTAACAGTATGGAAGGGAAGTTGTGGGTTTACACTTCTGTAATATAAATAGCACACCAGAAGGTTCAATGATGGCACTGAAATTCTGTAATGTTCTTTCTACTTTTGTCTTTTCCTATACTCCTTTGGATGTACAGTACTGTATCATATGCTAGACTGCATAAATACCCTGTAAATTAAGTGCTTCACTTCTCAAAGCATATGTCTGTTGCACTGAGGATGGAAATCCACCACCAATTTTCTTTTGGCTAATGCTAAACCACTAAACATTCATTCTCCAAGCAAGGATTTAATATACAGGGGTTGCACTACTGTAAAGCATATCCTTGTAATGTTTGGGACTCTTTCCTCTCTTTGTTCTGTTCGCTGCAGTCGCAAATGGTTCCTCTAATAATGTTAAGTTCCAATATTTTTCTGACTCGATTGGAACGTGCTTCTCTATGAGGCTGTATATTTTTGTAATGAGTTTTGTACTTATTTTTAATGTTGTGGTCTCTGGTGGACTTTATTTTTCGTTGTTGTTTGATTGTTAATGTTTTTTCTATGACATTCTGTGTCGCTGTTCCAGCTGTCTTTTAGAATGGATGCTCTCGTTGTCTGGGTTATTGAATCACCTCTTAGATGTCTCTTTATGTCACGATAATAACAACTGCTGTCTTTGCAGCCTTATATTTGGGTGAAGCCTAGACAATCTGACTGGAAAAATAAACTTTTCTTTATTCTAAGATAAAATATGAAGATTTTTCTTTCTTTCATCTTTATTATAGGGAATCTAAATTTTCTACTTTTCTCTTTCTCTTTCTCTTACCTTTCTTGGTGCTGGGCTCTTCCTTCCTCAGCGATGATACCTCCTAATATCGCTGCATGTATGAGAAATGACAAGCTCGGGGAGTCTTGCTTCTACCTTATGGGCCATAATCAAACTACGGTTTGTAGCTAAATCAATATTAGGTGTTTGTGCTGTGGCCTAATTCCCTCACATTGCTTTCCGCTTCGCTATATTTTATATGTACAGCAATTCATTCTGAGCACCCTGCGTCCCCTGAATTCTAAGTACACCACAGGACATGTGTAAACCTCGCTTGTACCTTGTGCAATAGCCAGGTTGCCGCAAGCCACGTGCTTACAGCTATGGAAAAGCGGTGTGGTCCCCAGCTGCTGCCTGAAAAAGCTAAAAGCAAAAATGCACACACGTGAGTCACAACATGGGTTTCACCTGGAAATCACAAAAATCATGGCCCATGCACACACCAACCCCCCCAAGCTAAGGAATGGAAATGCCCTCAACTGGGAGATGCTCTGTGTGATGGCAGGAAGAATGAGCATGTAGCGTGTTTGGCTTGGGAGTGGGAAGAAAAACAGGAGAAAACCAGAAAGGAAATCTGCCCCCAGAAGTGTTTGGGGGGGGGTTCAGTCATTGCCATCAGGACAGTCCACGTTTCAGTGGATGTCTCGGTGCGAGCGGCCAAAAGCCTGCAGAAAGGATAGCTAATGCCAGCCAAGCTGCAGTGCAGAAGTTATTTTAAAAAGGAAAACAATAAGCAAATAAAAACAACGCTTGCATTAAGTCAGCGCAGCTACTTTAATGTTTGCCGTGTCTATAATGAATCATTCATAAACATTCATTATAAATGACGTGAGTAATTGTAGCTTAGCTACAGCACAGGGCTGGCTTTTACTTTGGGGTTAACTTTTTTCTTCTGCTTTGCAGTTTGTCTCGCAGAAGTAGCTTAGCTGTATTTTACCTCAAATACTACATTAGAAATAATGAACTGGAGATTAGGTTTTAATCAAAGCCATCCTACATATTACAATATCTTTCCATTGCTTTGATATGAAAAAGTCATAACTTCTGTCATCGTTGTTCAAATCATTGTGGCAAAACCAAAATCTACCCTAGGACTTTTCATAACATGGTAGAACTAAGTGAAATTAAGTAATGTCTTAAATGAAATGGAAACTGCATGATTACAGTCTTATTCTCACACCTTCAAAATGTTATTTTATGAGGTGAAAACTTAATAATCAATTCTATTTTCTGTACATTTTCTGCTATTTGAAACAAGGCCTCCCACACCTGGAAGGCAGTTCTTTCAAAAGACTTAAAAGAAAAAAATCATTTCCTAAAGGCCCTCTAATAATATTGGAAACTGTTAAAAAAACAGCCAACAAACCTAAACTACAAATATTTTTTTTTTTCCCACTGGAAAGAAAGTAGTGTAATCGAAATATTATGAATTGGATTGGGGAAAATGTAAAATACCCCATGACCAGAAGAGCATAAAGATGATATCGGCTTGGACCAAAACACAGCTAACGAACAGAGCAGCACCAGTACTAACCTGTAACTCTCGTTCACGGTTAAATTAACAAAAGCTTCGGTTAGCCTTCACTGACTGCTTTAACAGTTGTTTGTTTTTGTCACTAATGAAGTCTGAAGAGTGATAAGTGGTGTCACAGCGCCGCGGAAGGCATCGGTACCAAACGCTTTGCTGTTATTTTCTTTCAGACCCCAGCAGTGACAGGAACAGTCCCGCCACAGGTTCACAAAATGTATCGGAAATGAAACCCGTGCCATCCGACCGACGGCAGCACCCATCATCGGAGTCCAGTTATCCACCAGACCTTCACAAATCATCACAACATGGGGACAAGCGGACTTATGTTAGAGACCTAAAAGGCAGCAGAGAGTTTAGCAGACATCCCAATGAACACCACACTTGGAATGGGACTTCTAAAACCAACGATCACGTGCCAGGCAGGAGGACAGAAAGGTCGCCGGAGAAGAGGCACGAGAGGCAGCCGGAGAGGGCGGTGGTGAATGGGCAGAAAAGGAGGTCTCCTGAAAAGCGGAGGGAAGGGACGAGGAGCGCTGACAACACTTTGGAGAGGCGGGAGCGACACGAGAGGAGGAGAGACCTCTCTCCCGAGAGGCGTAGAGAACGGTCACCCAGCCGGCGCCGGCGGTCGCTGGAGAGACTCACGGAGCCGAGGAGGTCACCCGACAAGAGAAGAGAGAGTTCCCTTGACCGACGGGCCAAGTCTTCTGACCGGCGGAGGGAGAGGTCGCCCGATAGACGGCTCAGAGAGGAGCGAGTCAGCCACCGGGAGAGGGAAGACCCTGGCTGGAAGCATGAGCCAAGCCGCAGGCACCCACCCGAGCAGCGCAGGCGGCCGTACAAGGAGTGCAGCACTGACCTCAGCATCTGAGGGACTCCTCTGGGGTCCCCATTGCCTTCCCCCGGCCATGGGAGCGGAGGAGAGAGTGTGGGAGCTGAAACCATCCGGCTTTCGCAGGCAAGGAGACGTCCGGCACCTGCTGATCCTACAAACCTTTTATGCAGATGAAATCTTATAACAAACAAAAATAAAAAAAGTGTTGTGCCTGATGTATAATATTAAAGAAAGTATTTTTCAGTGTATTCTTTTTTTTTTTAATTACTTGCCAAATGTTGGTCCTAAAGGATTATAAAATTTTGTTTCTACATTCTTTGTAGATTTCTTAAGAATAATTCCTTTATTGGGCTACTTTCCCCCTCCCCAATATAGTAAACGGGGGTAGCCAGTAATATAATATAGGCAAAGGATTTTATGACCAAGTTTGAAAATTTGATCCAGACTGTTCTCTAGTGACTCACTGCTACACTGTATGTAGAAAATTTTTTAAGGGGGTGGGGAAGGAAGAAAATTGTTCATCTCAGTAGGAATGGAGCACTCCTGCTGAAGGAATTTAAAAAAAAAAAAAAAAAAAGTTCCTAAAATTGCAAGAACTGTATGAAGAGACTACTGTTTCAATGAAGGATATTTATAATAATAATTAATAATGAATAAATAAAAAAAATACAAACCCACACAGCACAAGATGATTTACGATAAGGAATTTCTAGTTTGTTCCATGAACAGTTTGTACTTTCAGGCCCCCTCTACAGGATGCACAAAAGCGGAAGGACTGGTAACCACCATGCCTGTGTCACACACTAACGTAGACTGTTGATCTCTCATTAGCCTCAGCAACATTTTACAATATTTCATTAAGGCAGCCGCCGCAGCCCTACTCATCTTCTAGATGTATATGGACAGCAACCCAAGCATGCATGGTATTGTTTGTCTGCTTTGAAGCAAGGGAAGGGATCGGGATCCTGGGACAAGGCACAATGAGGTGGAAGCAAAGTCCTCCCTCTTGGAGTAGGTGTATTCCTTCTGCTCAGGCAAAACCAGTGGGCTTTTCTTATTTTGCCAAATTCCCAAAGCTCTCTTTTCTTCTTGCTCTATATTTAAGTTCTTTATTTTACTGGTTCATCTTACTGAGACAAAAGGAGTGCACTTGCTGAAGAAAAAAAAAAAGTTTTAAAAAAAAAAAGTATGAAAGTAAAAACACAGGCAAAAAGAGGCAATCAGTGGGACAACCTGGTTGTAGAAGCCTATCCATACTGGTTATATGCTGTAAATTTGAGTCTAAGAACAGCAGCAGAAGGGAAACCTGCAAGTTTCTAAGTTGTATTTTTAAATTTGCAAGATGTGTGGTAAGTCTGCTGTAGTATTGGTATAAGATTTTAATGGATTACTGCCTAGCTGAGCCAAAATGTTTGCCGTTACTGTTGGACCACTAAAGTAAACTGCTGCTTTTTACAGTGCATTGGTGTGTACATGTATACTGTTTCACATTTTCCATATGAACACAAAACCATTGCAAGTCTATCACTGTTGTTGCCATGGTACTGTAAAAACAAAACCGAGAAAGAAGATGGCCAATCATTGTGTGTACAGTTTAAATTGTAATTAATAGAGCCTGTTGGAAAAAAAATCAAACAAAACTGTTGCCTTTTTCTTGTATAAAAGAGGATTTATGACAAAATTTAGCTGTGAGGAATGTGATTAAGTGTTTATATTTCTGAAAATGGAACAAATTGATTCAGGGGATATATTTTAATGTAAACTGAATCAGGTATGTAAAGCTGTTTTAAAATGGGAAACTGTATAAGTAATTCTACAGCTTTCATGGGTTTGAATATTTTTCTTCATGGTGGGCCTGCTTATATATTATTAAGCACTTGTATGCAGTCTATGTTCTTCAATCATCATTTCTTGCAATGTGCTATAGACATAATGCTCTTTTCTGTGTTGATGAAAAGCAGTATGTGGGCCAATCTTTTTTTATAAAACACTATGCATATATAAATACTACATTGTTCATAGCTTTATTTGACTTATTGGGTTTATACATAACACTAGTTTGAGTAGATGTGGACTTACCCAGTACAAGCTTCTTTCCTTGGAACAGACACTATGTATATGATGTAGCAACAAAGAAGGAGAAAGTCTGTGAATGCTATTTTTATTATCAAATAAAGTTTTCCATACAAAGCATACATATGAGTGTAGTGATAAGATAAAGGAGGAGCCACACCTTACTGTTCTTTACTCATCCCCATCTAAATTAGTAAGCTGTAGGTTACAGACTCCAAGGGCCACCCATTAAATATGTATTAATCATCTATTAAATATATATCAAAAATTTGGCAAACCTTAAAGCAAATGCTCACAGTTTCTTCAATGTAAAATTTCCCTCCCCAAAATAATCAGAAGCTTAAAGTTCAGGTGAAGCAGGGCTTGTTACTATGTCTGGGGTTTTTATCACTTGGCCTTTATAACACCTCAACTCGTGCGACACTGACGCTCGTGTCCACAAGACAAGGCAGCAACTGTTCTATTGCTGTTGCTGAGATTGTTGGTGACATTTATATGTGTGTATGTATATGTATACATATGCATACATATAAATACATATTGCTAAGACTACATGTTTCTCATCTCTTAGTTCTTAAGACGCGTAAAGACCGTTAACTTAAAATTGCAAAACTTTTTACTTTACTTAGATTTTTAAAATAAGTTCTGAATTTTCTGCAGTTTATCAGGCCCCACTCGTGTTTTCCTGGTACTTGAGCTAACATGCTGGGAGTCCAGGCAGCTCAAGAGTCACTGGTGAATGCTTTGTATTTCCAGTTACAGCACCTGCCAAGGAATTTGTTTGATGCAGCCCAAGTCTTTTTAGTGGGTCACTTAGAAAGTGTTTGAATATCTTGGGTTTGAATAATTTATGATGTGCGATGCCATTTTACAATGAAATTACACTGTAGTGGTATACATTGTTTCTGAATTTGTATCTTCTGCTGTTTCTATTGTTTCTTCCCTCCTTGTTAATGTTATAGCATAGTTTAAGTTGTCTTAGAGAACTGATCAGGTGAGTCTTAAGCTTTTGAAATGTGTCTTTGAAGTGTTGAGTCTCACCCTAAAGAAGATATAACATAGTTAATACCAAAATTACATTTTACAGAAACAATTTTAAAACCACTGCAAGCTGACAAAAAAAAAAAAAAAAAAAAAAAAAAAGTTATTCCAAATGCCTTGTTAGTGGTGGCATCCTTTCTGCTGCTTCCAAACCCACTGAGAGCTGGAGCCCTGCTTTAAAGCATGAGCACTGCAGCTTCATATTCTCTGGTGCAACCTTATTTAATTTAATTAACTCCAGCCTTACTTCTGTCCATAAAATACTTTTCAAAACTTCTAAAAATTAAAAGAAACCCTTTTTTAGATTCTAACTTGGTTCATGTTTTGTCAAACAATGTTCTACAGCTGTGAAGCTGACAGAAAGATGTATTAGTGTGTTTCTGATAAGGAACTGAAACTTTTATGAAGTGGTAAGTGAAAAAGCTTTGCAAATTGATATTGGTAGTTTTGATTTTGAGTTTTGCATCTTTTCTTATCAATGATACCTGGTCAGAATCCCGTGCCATCATTGTGCTCAGTCCTGTCATTTGTGCAAGCGTTGGTTAATACCTAATTTAAAAGATTTTGACTGCAGAGGGGGTCTGTTCAACCAACACAGAGAATTAGGTGTGGTTTTTTGATCTTTTTGGTTAGATTTGCCATTAACTTCTAGGTTAACTGAGCTACGTTTGCTGCTTCTATAGAGTTTCACTCAGTTCACTACCTCCTGAATATTAATTCCTTGGCATTCAAGACAGTGTTTTATTTAACAGTGATCTTGTGTTAAACCCATCTGCTGTACTATGCTTGTTTTATAGATACTGTTCTCCTCCTTACTTTGATACCTTTTGTTACAACAGGCTTTCTGCTCTGTCTCTTGGCTGGCTGTTCTGCTGAAGAACATTATAAATGGCTCGTAATATGTTCAGTTTATTTGGCTCTCATAAATAGTAGCAGAAGAATATGTCATTTATGACCCACTGCTGCCATCTGTAAATGTGTGCTTGTTAGGCCTTTGGGATTGTATTTTCTTAAGATTTATTTTTAAAAAAAAAAGAAGAGTAGGAACTAAAAAAAAAGTATCCCAGTTTACTTAGGAGTTGTAAATTGTGTGAGTCCTGAGATGATGCCAGTTTTTGTTTCGGATATGATACTAATCTATCAGCACTGCTTCCTGGGTATATAATGAAGAGGCACTAAAGTGTCATGCAAATGGAAAATCATGGGTTTTCAGAACAGAGGAGTATAAAATATGTGTTGTCACAAGTGCTTAACACACGTAGAAATTCAGTGGTTTGTGTTAACCATGATGTGACAATCTGCCACACAAACATAAACTTCAAGTCAGAGATTGCTTTTCAGAATTCAAGCATTTGTATTTCTTTTATTGACATGAGCTCACAGCAAGATAGTGTTGTACCTGTACAACACACTGGGAGAAGCTTGGCTTCACTTTATAGGACATCCTCTCTCAAATTCCTGTAAGAGGTCTTCAAATCACATATTCAAATGAACTCTTGGCAAATCGCATACAGGTTGCTGCAGTCTGAAATTTACCCTTTAAAATGCTGTTGTGAATAATGAATGGCCATTAAGATTTTTAAATGTAGCCATTGCTGTGGACATTTAGTTTCTAAAATATTTAAAATCATTATTTCTTGGTATTTCCAGGGCCTGTGAGAGAAGACAGTAAACATGCCCCTTCCCATGTGGAATTGTGCGAACTACAGGATTTTTTCCTAAAAGAAAGAAACAAATTATATCAAAATGTAGGAAGTTTTCTGCAGTCATGTCTGAATTTTCAATTAAATAGTCATAAGCGGCTGAGCACATCCTATCCACTAGAGCATAAATGCCATTAAAGTCAAGTGAGTTTATGCGTGAGTTCAGGCTCAGGCAATATTTACCCACATGTTTCAGCAGAGTTTAGACTGCAAATCTGGGCCTAGAGGCACCAACTGGTGAGCTGGGGCCCAGCCCTTCCACTTCAAACATCTCTGCATAAACCCATTACAGTGATAATGTGAGATAAAATGGTGTGCCCTTCATTGAAGCAGCAGAGGTGACCACCCACCACCTCTGTTCCATCTATGTTGCTGACTGGACAGGCATAGAGGAGGTGAGGAGGAAAGTTGTCCTCAGCAAATCTTTGGCAGCATGTGAATTGAAAATCCTAATTTTCAAAGTCTGAGCCTTGAGATGTTGAAATGGAGGTGGTTTCTACTGTTGAAAGATTCTCAATAGCTTTAATTTTGCAACAGAGAGTTTCTTAAAACTTCAGGTTGTTTGCTGTGGCAGGAGAGAGAGAAGCAGCAGAAAAGAGTGCAGACAAATACTTAAGATGAGCATTTACTTTGGTCATACTCAAGCATATTCAAATTGCTAGCAACATGCCTGAGCCAAGGTTATTAGGTCCATTCCTAATCTGATGTGACTTTGGTCTTGACTGTAAGAAAAAGGCTTGTATGGAATGGGAATTCCACCTTGATTATGTGGCTTTTGTAGACCAGGCTTCATCTCTATCCCTGTGTCATCTGTGACCAGTTGTAAATTTCCTCTTTGTTTCCTTTGCACTTGTCAGAAATTTCAGTCTTAAGATTTTCTGTCTGTCATTAGAGGACCACGTTTGTGTGTCATTACATTGCATCTGCTGTGAGCTAAGAGCGTATGTATGGATGCATCTGTGGATAAGCTTATCTACAGTAGTTTGTTGACTCAGAGAACCCAGATGATGAGACTGTCCCTCCGAGCCTGGTGACTCCCGTAAGTATGAATGAGATTCATTGAATTAGCTGTCTTACTTCTTTCTAAGGATAGTCAGAAACAGGAATGTCTGGGGGAGGAAGTTGGCTGAGACTCATTCCATATGTGCTAGAGAAAATATTGATTGGATGTGGAAGCAACATGGAGAGTTTCTTGAGGACTCAGGCTTTTGTTCCACATAAAATGAGCATTTTTTTCCTCATTGTTTCTCAGTAAGATTCTTCTGGATCCTGTTTTTCTTCTGAGACTCCAGTTTGCTTTGGGGACCCACAGGCAACTTCTTTCCTTTCTATTTGATCCAACAATTGTTGCCACTACTTTGAAGTGTTGAGTCTGCTGGCAAAGCCTTTGCCTTTGTAACCTTTGAACCGCAGTTGTGTAACACAGGGCTCACTTCCAAGAACACGAGGCAGTTTCTCTGCTGTACAGTACAGCACCAGACATAGCCAGCATGTCCTGGTCCTACTCCTCAGTGGAAACAGAGGTCCTAACCACAGGCATGGAGAGTTGAGGAGAGGGTATCCTCAGACAAAGCCAAAAATCACTCTGAAGGTGCACCAAAGTACCACATCCTGCGGGTTTCCAGATGTGACATAAAAATTAAAAGAAGTTGTAAAATTTTTATGGCTGACTCACAGTACTGAATTCATTATTCTAAGAAATGATTTACTGAATGGCTAGAAGATGTTTAAAGATTCCCATGCACGTTATTTTCATGGTATTAATAACAGTAACGGAAGGAAAAGACCATAAAAAAATACATGGCATATGTTCTCTTGTCATGCTTTCCTATATTTTTGTTGATGGTGCATCAGACATCTGTTCTCCTTCTCCAGTCCCTTCTTTGGTTGAAACGATAACTTGATGAGACAGGTGTTTTTAGACAAAATGCTGAGGATGTCAAATAGAAATCTTGCTGAAACCTCAGAGAAAAAGTCTAAACCAGTTCTTCAGTGGTGCTTGGAAAGTATCATTTTATATAAGTGATCCTTGATGTCACTTAATCTAGATTTACTGCCCTGAAAAAAGTTTAATTCTTAATAAAAAAAAACCCTGGTGACTACACCTTCCTAACATGCATGGCATATATTGCTCCAAACCGTGTATTTTTCTTTCTCTAACCAAATAGCAGGATTGAAAGTTGACTACCACTGAATTTCCTTGCGCTTTTGGAACAGCTTGGTCTGGAAGTCTTCAGCTTACTTGTGCAATAACAATGCAAAAATATGCAAATTATAAACAGCCTTTAACTGCTTAATGTGACAACACACAATTTTGATTATCTAAAGCCTCTGTCAATAGCCTGGACTAAACCTGCTTGAGGGACCCTGTATCTGCAGGGTGCATCCCTGTACCTTCGACTAGTACCTTCCAGCGGCCCACGAAGCTGGAGCATCTAGGGATCAGAGGCAGCTGGGCTGCCTTTATTCCAGCACTTAATGGCTTGAACTGGTGGGCACACAGCTCTGCATTACTCCTAAATGCCTGTGTGCATCTCTGGGGCATCCAGAGCCAGAATGGAATTTTCCTCCCTGAAGATTTCTAAGTAAGGACCCTTATTGAGAATGGAGCAATGAACACTGCCATCCACTATGATATTGCTTCAACTCAAATATTTTACCCTGAAGTTTTGCCAATCTTAGAGATTAATCTTGGTGTCTAGCTAATATTAATATTTACAATCATTGCTTCTGCTATTGCATTGCTTCAGTGTATTGCAAAAAATCATATCCCTCTGCTTACTAAAGATTTCATTCATCAGTTTGACTCTTCTTATTCCAATTATGATTTAATAAAGATAGATCCTTCTAACACAGCTTCATGGCATTTCCAAATGATTTGTCCAATCTGTGACTGATGTGTGTTTTACAGTGATGAAGTCCCATGATTTTTGCATCAAAATTTCTTCTATAAAAAGGATGCACTCTAATCCAGTGAGCCAAAAATAGACACACACTGCCTTCAGGTTTAGATGTGCTTTACTCCCTGCTTCTTTGTGAAAAATGATCTGTAAGGATAGCTCTTTGGAGAGAGAAGTGAATTTCATAGTAAAGTACTGAGTGAAGAGACAGGTAGACTGTTGCTGTCAGCTTCATTAAAAAATGGATGTATGCTCATTTGCACTTCTACCCAAAATGAGGTTTGGTTTTCAGTATTTTTTTTATAGGCATGAGTTTTTCTGCTTTGTGTTGTTCATTTTGCCTTCCTACCTGAAATCTCCTATAGCTGTTAAAGCCTCATGATTTATATCATTGTCTTACCATATCTCTTTTGATAAAGAGGCATACAGTTGATTCCTTTATTTTCAGCATACTCTTTGTCTTTATCACATTTTACTGCAAACTGTGGCAATTCATTCTTTCTCAGTCTCTGGTTCCTGCAAGGTATCATACTAAAGGCAGGATGTTGTGAGATTTGTGGCTTCATTTATCACAACAGAATTACATCAACAATTTTGCAGCAAAATGGAAAAGTTAGGTAGGAAAATAGTGAAAAGCTGCACCAGCAGATTTCATACATCAGACTATTAGCAAAAGCTGGTTTTCCAATTTTGTGCAAAAACAGAGCAATTTTGTTTGTGTGGACTCCTGCCAAACCCACATTAATTGTATTTAAATTGATTCCCTGGAGCCCAGATGAAAATGCTTTTCAAATAATTAGTTGACTGTAATCAGGGAGATCTTGATTCAGAAAAAAGCCTTGCTGTGGAGCATACAAGCATATGCTTGAGTTCTGTAGAAGTCAAGGGACACAATATAATTGAGAGCCTTCCTGAGCAAGGTCATGAATGTTCATAGGAGTCATAACGACCAGCATTGTCTGAACCTATGCCAGAAACAACACCACTTGTGTCCTACTGATTAATGGTTTTCATTGTTTTCTTGTTCTTGTCTTTTTATTCTTTATTTTTTTATCCACTCTGGCAAGGACCTCCATGTCTGAGACTTGTTCCACGTGTGCTATCAAGTGGTAAGACCCCTTGCTCCTTGTGCAGTATGAGAATATTCAAAATCTGATTGTATCTTTGCATCCTGTTACTGTCCTCTCCCTCCCCAGGAAGGTCTTCTGTGAGGTCTTGCCCACATTTTTCCACTTGCTCTGCTCTGCAGTGCTTATATTCTCCAGGATGGAAACTGGATGTATTTATGTAGGTGTGTTGAATGAGAACAGTGTCTCTTCTCTTGTGATAGCGGGCAGCAAATAGTGCTGGGTTTCTGTTTCTTTCTGCCACAGGTTCTTATGGTCCCTATGCTGGGAAATATTCCCAATCTGATGGTACTTCATGATGGCCATGATGGTACTTCATAGCTCAGCCTCGGGTGTGTACTCAGACTTACAGGACACATTTACATCTTGGGCATCATCAGACCCTAGCTGAGGAGACCCAATGCTACCTGAAGGACACAGACCAGAACATAGTGCTGCTCAGACCCTTGATAAAGCCCTCGGCATTCTCAGTGAGCACAGTTTTGTATTGGAATTAAGGTGCCAAAAACCAGGTGTACGGAACTGTGCGGGTGATTCAAAGAAACGATGTTTCCATTGCAATGAAGTAGTTACATACTACACAAATAGTCTAGAGTTTATAATAAAAAATCAAGAAGGAGAAGCTGCAGTCTGAGTATTTTCTGTAGTGGAAGTGAACCAGAAATGCTAAGGGAAAGACAGATGTTGAAACAAAGATAAAGCCAAGTGCACAAAAATCCATTTTCTTAAAAATAAAACAACCAAAAAAAGCCCTGTCAGAATGATAGTCAGGGTAGCATTTAGCTCTCAATGACTAAGTTAAGAACAAAAAGACTGCAAAAAACAAGCAAAAATTGAAAGGTAAGCAGCTGAAGAGAGATTTCCGCTCAAAAGATGGCAAAAAGTTTTTCAAATTTTCTTATATTTTGTCAAAATGTTAAACTTTGAAAAATTCCACCTTCCCTTAAGCTTGTATAAAAAACAAACAAACAAAGCAAGCCAAACAGCCCACCCTTCAAATGTTACTGTGTTTTTCTCTCTTGCTACACCCAGAAGATGACCTGGCAGTGGAAATACTTAAAGGTAGCGTGACTATTAAAGATAAAGCAATAGAGAAGTACTGAGGAAATAGAGAAAACCTTGGACCACTTATCCCCCCCGCACACTCTCATTTTCTTTATTTGCATATTTAGCAGGGTTAAAACTAGGTCAGACTCTACCTGCCATGTGCTGCAGCTGTGGCTGTGACATTAGCCTGGAGCTGCCTCTGGCTGCTGTCAGTTTTCAGGGCTGGTATGAGGTTTCTGGTGGAGTGGGCGAGCCTCATCTTCCTCTTGCAGACTGTGGCATAAATCAGTAATTCTGCAGAAGCAGCAGAGTAAGACATGGCAAGAGATGGAGAAAGCACAGGTTGAGTACCTGCAGATACTGCAAGAACTAGGGGGAGACCTATCCTGAAAGCATGGCTGGGAAGGACCAGAAGGGTTGGTTATATGAACAGTATTCACCCATAGAGCAGGAGGCCTGGACTGCAGCAGAGCTAATGGCTTTAAGCAAGGGAAGGTTTCCCACTCCTCTGCTGGAGAGGCAGCCAGAGGCTTTCTTATTGACATGGACAGGGGTGGGGGTACAAGATGCGTGGGCAGCAACGTTTGCACTGGGTTAAATATTAGTCTTCCTGTCAGACACCTCATCCACCCTTGCTGAAGAGAAAGAGCAGATATTTTTCCCTCTGTGAAATGTGCACATCAGCACACAGCTGCTCGCCACCATTTGTTGGCCTTTTTGCTTGAGCAAGAGGGTTGCTGGCAAAGGACTGAACCCTGAGCTGGGTGCTCAGTGCCAACATGTTAGCATTAGAGGAGATGAAACACTTAGCAATTCCTCATCAAAGTCTGGCTCCCAGTGGTCAGGCTGAGGGGAAGTGAGGTTCATCATCGCAGCAAGAAGGGTCTGTCTCGGGCCTGTTGCCACCAGCAATGGTGGCAGTCCAGTTTCATTGGACCAGCAGGCCAGATGGTCCCAGAGCAAGTTCTGAATGGCAGAGAAGACAGGACTAGTGTGGGTGCTGGGAGCAGTCCTTGCATCATTTGCTGCTCTTTGGTTTCTGATTGCATCATCTTACTGGTTTGCATCACTGCTAGCATCCCCTCATGGAAAATTGCCCTGTGTCACCATACTGTGTGGCATGTTACTCCCTGCACCCCCAAAAAAGCTGTAGACAGCTTTATTTATACTACAATGAAGTTTAAAGGACAGACTAAGACCCAGTAACTAAAGTTTCTTGGACTTCTTTACAGGGAAGCAACATGGCACCAACACATTAGCTGTGACAAATGTACCTTTAACAAATTAGGGTCAACACTGACAAGGTGAGAGATTTCTTTCTTAATTTTTTATTATTCAGAAACACCAAATCAGTCAACGGGAAGGGAGGCTGTTGCCCAACATGCCTCTGAGAAACTCCTCAAACGTGCACAGCCCTTAATACTCTCTTACTGTAAGAAAAGCTTAGAGGGCACACATTCTTCGTGTCCCAGGCTAGTGAGACTTCATCTGCTCTTTTTTAATGGGGTATGCTTTCTCTATTTTGTGGGGTTGGACAAACAGCACCTAAATGAAGTTGCTGTCTGGAGAATTTTCTTCTCCACGTTCATTGTGGTAAGTTCTGGTCTTAAGGGTGTAAAATTAAATGGTGTGAAGACTCTGGTTTGTTTATATTTCTATTACCCAGGACAAAATGCTGGACTTCTGCAGTATCTCGACAATGGTAGGATGTAGGGAAGAGGAGTACGGAGTAAACATTAGAAGATAGCAATCCAAGTGTCTTCTTTGGTTTTGGCAAAGTTGGCAGTGCAATAAATGCAGTATTTCAGCCAATGCTATTGTGTAAAGGATGCAAGATACATCTGCCATGCTTCACAGGCTGCAGAAGCTATTATCATTTGTGAAAGGCGGAATATTTCACTAAGAATATTTGAACCATGCCTGATCTGATGGATGTTGTTGAAATGGGCTTTCAGGCTGAGTATCTAATCAGCCCAGCTGTGCTGAGCAGGGTCCCTTGCTAAGGCCTTGGGTACAGAAGGTACTTGACACACCTTGTCAGAGAGAATTCACTGGCTGGGGCAACAGGGGCAAGGCAAGGGTACTGGCGGTGGCAGCAGAGCATGCTCAGAACTGATGGTGAAGATATTGCAGCTCTCCAAGTCTGGGTCCTGCAGAGCAGCTGGTGCCAAGCTGAGCAGGAGCACTTAGAGACCTGAGCAATGGCCATCCAAAAGCTGAGGATGCAAAGCCTGGTGCATTCCCCACTAGCTGCAATACGTAGTTCAGGTCAGGACTAACAAGGGAGCTGGCACAGAGGCTGGAGGAGAATTGCTCATCTGTTGTCTTTTGTACAAGGGCAGGTGTACTTGGCAGCAATAGATGGGACAGACCTGAGTAGATTCTCACATCTGAATGCACTGTTTACTGTCTTACAAACTAGGCACCTGCAGTTCATTTTGGATGCATAGACACACGCATGCTGTCCCCAGTCCCCCTGTCCAAGATTTCCTGCATGCTAAACACGGCCAAAGACAGTCAGGTGTTTTTCCATCATCGAACAAATGAATCTAGTGGGTTCCTTCACTCAGGATTTAAATTCATCAGATCACCTGCCCTCAACTAAATTCAGTCTACTCTCCTATGTGCTCCTGGTTCTTAGCAGCCCTTAGTTGTACTTGCAGGTGGCAGCTCTTAACTGTGGGGTGCCCTTCTCACCCTGGCAGTCTCTTCTGATAATGGCTGGTTGTCAGAGTATGTCCCCTGTGGCTTAGGGGTGAAAGGGGAGATGGCTTTTCTAACTGCTGGACTCCTTTGGGTGAGAGTCTTTTTCTTTTTCCCAGTGAAGCGTGTCATTTGTGGCAGTTCAGCCTTTGAAGAGGATTGTTCAGGCTGGGGTTTGGACATGGGAAGCAGGCATCAAGCGGAGCAGGAGCTCCTCAGCCACTGGGCACAGATAAGGGAAAGACAGACAGCCTGCCAAAAACTCCAGTGAGGTCAGCGTGCAGCAAGACCTTCAATCGTACCCATCACATGCTGGTGGCCAACACAATATAGCTCCTTTGGGCCTGGGGATGGCAGGGCTAGAGGATGCTATAAGCAGTTGTAAACCCTCACAGAAGAAAGGAGGCTTCCAAAAGCCACAAGGAAACTCCAACCCTTTAGAATCTGACCTGCAGAGGGTGTCCCTGGGGTGGGGGAGCTGTGCTGGGTGTGGGGGGCAGCAAGTTGGACCTTCCCAGGAGCATTATAAATGACATTCTCTATCAAGCACCTGCATGTTTATCTTGGAGAGCTTGAAAGAGTTACAAATCTGCGGAGTGTGTATCAGGCTGAGGTGGAGAGCACAAGAGCAATCATCATTGCTGTGGCAGGCAATATATTATGGCTGGCTTACCGGCTTGAAAAGTGAATACAATTCATCTTTGTGTTTGCTTTAGTGAGGGATAAGAGACTGTTTTGCTTGCTCAGGTGTTTTGAGTCTTTTAACTCTGCCTTTGTCTTGCAGGGTTTGGGAATTAGCTTCTAAGTGTTTGTGCATTCCTCCTCCTCAAACTGGAGGCTATTTGTGTGTTTGTTCAAAATGAAACAGGTCTGCTGGATGTGACATTACTTCACGCTCTTGTTGATTGCTTTGCTGCTGCTGCAGTTTTGGAGAGGAAGTGGCACAAAGAAGATGAAGTAGCTTTTCTGTTTGAGAGGAGCGAGGTGCAGAAGTGGGCTGTTTATTTAAGAAGCTGTTGCCATGTTTGTTAAAGCAGTGTTGGTTTGTATAGGTCTCCTTTTCTGCTGTAAGAGAGGAGAATAAAAAGAAAGCATTCCAGTTCAGGTTAAAGGACTCACAGGCAAGAAAGACACCTGAAAGGGAAACAAAGAGGTGCAAACAGTGACATTCTGAAAATCCCATAGTGGCAAAAATTTTGGCCTTGCTTCTCGAGTAAGATGTCTTCCTGCTAATGTGGCTATCTGCTTCTGAAACAGAATTAATTAGCATCTGGCCAGCTCAGAGCTGGGGCACAGAGCATAAGTCTGTCAGTCCTCATCCATGCAGTTGTGCCCTTAGTGCGACATTAATGCCCAATGTGCAGCTGGTGATAATTTCTTTTGAGAGAGAATTATTGAGTTTGACACTGACACAGTAAGGATTTTGTAGGATATCTCCAGACTTTACTCCTGCAGGGAAAAGGGCCTATTCCATAATAATTCACCAAACAATTCATCTGGAGATGTCACAATATACTCCCTCAAAATGGCCTGCATGGGTATTGGATGGGTAGAGGACTTTATTTTTTTGCTTCTTAATTCACTGGGAATAATTCATATGCTGACAGCTGTGCTTGTGAAATGACTAGGTGCATCCCTCAGAAACAAGCCCTGACAATCCACTCAGCACCCAATTTGGCTTCACTGCATCTGTGCATTTGTAGTTGCTCTGTTATGCAACCTCTGTGCCTCTACCCACAGTCTGTTGACATTCATTTATTCATTTGATTTCAGCTTCGCATGCAGCAACCGCCATCATTTCCATATTACGAAAGGAGGCTGGGAACATGTTGACACAAGGCTTGGGCTCGTGTCTATGCTCAGAGAGCAGATGGGGAAAGCTCTGTACTCATCAAGGAAAAGAGGGTATTCAAGGACATCTTCCCTTTGGGACATCTTCCCTCTGGGACATCTTCCCTCTGTTGGGAGAGATGATCAGAAATGGGACTTCCACTCTGTGAGAAAGGTTTTAATAATTGGTTTGCCCTATTTTTGCAAAATAAAATTCCAATTCCATGGGTGGGAAGAAGCAAGAACTTTGCAATGTTTGGTAGCAACAACCCAAACGCTCTGATGCTTCTGAAACAAAATGAGCCTGAAAGGCTGAGCAAGAAGTAAATAATCTTGCTTTGGGTGGTCCAAAGGTCCTGGGATCCAGTCTCCATTTGTGAGGACCAGGATCAGCAGTGGAGATTTTGAACATAGCACTCCCAGCTCTGCAAGATAATTAGGAAGCCCCAAAATCCTCATGGAGGACAAATCTTCCAGTCTCTCTCCCCTGCAGTTTGGTGCCTAGAAACACGCATTCTGGTATGAGAAATGTAGCAGTAAGCAAACACAAAAAAGATTTAGGAGTGGTTTTTTGGAATAAATGGTGTCACGTTTGCCCAGGGCTGTGGGGAAATGGAATGGATACTTCTTAGCTGATTTCTCACTGTGCTTATATCTCTAGATAATGCTATTCTTTTCAGTCTACATTGCCTGCATTTGCCTCCCCCATTCCCAGTTTGATCTATCAGCGTGACATAAAAAATGTGATGTGGGTACATTTCTCATCTCTATTACAGGATAAAAGCTGCCCTTTTATTTCTACCATTTTGAGAGGAGAGAAAAGGTGGACAAGCACTCCACAAAAAGGTGAGACCAGTAGGTGCCCTTTCATTTTCTGGGGTTGTCTGCTTGTCCTGGAGGAAGACGGATCTTGGCTGAGAGACAAAAACACAAGCCACCTATTGAATAATATTCTACAGGTGACAAAGGCTGCAATGATAAGGGAAAAGAGAAGCTTCCTGGAGGCAAAATGCAGGTCATCTGGAAACACTGACTTTAGCTTTCTCACATCTTCATTTGACCTCCTGTTACAAACTGGCCAAAGCTCTGAGAGGACCTACTTTATCTCTCCACAGATAGGAAACCTGCCTCCCTGTAATATTTATCTCAAGTACTGCTGCTGTAAAAATGTGATGATGACTGCCTCTGCAGCACTCTCCTGCTTCTATAATGGGATAATTGCAGATAAAGGTAATGTGGTTTTAATTTCATATCATTATTAGGTTGCTGGTAGGTAAATGTATAGGAGATGGTTTAATAAAGCAATTTAAAATTTCCCATAGCAAGCTGTTGGAATGACATATCAACCATGAGTGAATGGCACAGACTTAATCGATATTTGCAGAATTGCTGGAGAGGAGATTAGAAGGAGAGGTAAAATGTGATGGCCTGTCCCTAGCTTTGTTGCATTGACAAATGCTCAGGGCTACAGCTTGGCCTAGCAGCACCTCTGCTTATGCTGTTGAAGCAAGACCCAGGAGCTTTGGCTTCCAGCCCTAGCTCTGACAGAGATGGTTGTTTCTGAACTCAAGTAACTCTTGTGCCCCCATAAAGTGAGATCAAAATTATTACCTTACTCTGGAAAAATATTGATAAGAAATGTTCTTTGAGCATCTGTGGGTGTTGGGTGCCCCTGAACTCTGTTGATATCTCATGAGCTGAGTAAGGACTAGATCAAGTGCTCAGCAAGCTCAGGCTCTGTATCTACTGCACCAATGGAGGAAAATGCCTTTTGCTTAGTCTGTCTTGCATCATTTGACATAAAAGATCAGCTACTATGTTCCCGCCTCTGCCTGCCACTATAGAGGCTGAAGGAGTAGTCTGGTTGCAGCTGGTCTCTTCTCTGTGGGGTGAGTAGCCTAACCAGGAAAATAGCAGGACCTGTTCCTACACAGGTAGGCACTGCATTAAGAAACTGGCTTGTAGTCCTTCATTCAGTGTGTTTTGTCCACAGCCTTTTCTTTACACAAAAGGATTTTTCCCTGCACTGAAGGCACAAGCATTTCTCTATTATTAAATTCCTGCTTCACTCCCCTCATTTGGAAAGGAGTGGATGTAGAACTATGTTGGATCTCCAGCTCCCTGACATTTCTTTGATTTCCCATATTGTCCAAAAATTCCATCATCTCAGTCAATAGCATTCTCAGCCCTTCAGCCATGCAGGGACCATCACCTCACTCATTAGTCTTCAGATATTCAATTCTTCATGCTGTTTTTTTCTTTCCATTTTTATATCTGGCTTACAGCCACGTTCTTCACCTTATGGAAATCTTACCCTGTGTGCTCAGGTCTTAGTGGAAATACATGCTGTTTGTCAAGCAGCCTCTTCAGCTGCTTTCTTTCAATTTGTCTATTCTTAGAATTCAGACCCTGACTTTCATACCAGGTAGGATTGCAGCAGCTGAATCCTGCCAGATTCGCATGTTGAAATACTGTATATTGTGTACGTGGAAGTAACTTTAATAGCTCTGAATATAAAGGGAGATTATTCTGCCTAGATGGGGGAGTTGACTCTGATTAAACTCTTAAAGTTATCGTTATTATCATAGTCATAGAATCACAGAATGGGTTGGAAGGGATCTCTAAAGGTCATCTAGTCCAACCCCCCTGCAGTAAGCAGGGACATCTTTAAGTAGAGCAGGTTGCTCAGAGCCCCATCAAGCCTGACCTTGAATGTCTCTAGGAATGGGGCCTCCACCACCTCACTGGGCAACCTCTTCCAGTGTTCCACCACCCTCGTAGTAAGAACTTCTTCCTAATGTCCAATCTAAATCTACCTTTCTCTAGTTTAAAACCATTTCCCCTCATCCTGTAATGATATTACATGCCCTTGTAAACAAGCCCTCCTCAGCTTTCTTGTAAGCAATCTTCAGGTGCTGGAAGGTCTCCCCAGAGTCTTCTCTTCCCCAGGCTAAACAACCCCAATTCTCATCCTGTCTTTGCAGGAGAGGTGCTTCAACCCTGTGATCATTTTTGTGGCCCTCTGCTGGACCTACTTCATCATGTCCATGTCCTCCTCGTGTTGAAGCCTCCAGAGCTGGACACAGTACTCCAGGTGACGTCTCTCTAGAGTGGCAGAATCATCTCTCTTGATCTGCTGGCCACACTTCTTTTGATGCAGCCCATGATACGATTTGCCTTCTGGGCTGCAAGTGCACATTGTTGGCTCATGTCCAGCTTCTTGTCCACCAGATCCCCTAAGTCCCTTTCTGCAGGGCTGTTTTCTAGCACATCATTCTCTAGCCTATATTGATAAGCATTGTCCTGACCCAGGTGCAGGACCTTGTTGACCCTCATGAGGTTCACCTGGGCCTACTTCTCCAGCTTGTCCAGGTCCTTCTGGATGACATCCCATCCCTCTGGTGTAACAACCACAACATTCATCTAGATGTCATCTGCAAAATTGCTCAGGTTGCACTCAATCCCACTATCTATGTCATTGATGAAGATATTAAACAGTGCTGCTCCCAGTACAGACCCCTGAGGGACACCACTTGTCACCCATCTCCATCTGGCCATTGAGCCATTGACCACTACCCTCTGGTTGTGACCATCCAGACAATTCATTATCCACTGAAGAGTCCACCCATCAAATCCATATCTCTCCAACTTAAAGAAAAGGATGTTGTGGGAAACCATGTCAAAAGCCTTGCAGAAGTCAAGATAGATGACATGCATGGCTCTTCCCTTGTCCACTGATGTAGTCACTCCATTGTAGAAAGCCACTAGGTTTTTCAGGCAGTACTTCCCTTAGTAAAGCCTTTCTAGCTGTCCTGAATCACGTCTCTGTCCTCCATGTGACTTAACAGGGCTTCTAGGAAGATCTGTTCCATGATCTTCCCAGGTGCAGAGGTGAGGCTGACAGGTCAATAGTACTTGAGGCCCTCCTTTCTACCCTTTTTAAAAATGGGTGTAATATTTCCCTTCTTCAAGTCACCAGAGAATTCACCTGACTGCCAGGACCTTTCAAATATTATGGATTGTGGCTTGACAACTGCATCAGCCAATTCTCTCAAGACTCCTCAGGGTCCCATAGACTTGTGTATGTTTAAGTTCCTCATGCGGTCACAAACTTTGTCTTCAATTGCAGTGGGAGGGACTTTGCCCCCCTGGTCCCCATCATGTGGTCCTTCAGTACAGGAGGCTGGAGGAGAGAGGCTGACAGTGAAAACTGAGGCAAAAATGTGTTTAGAACCTCAGCCTTCTCCTTGTCTGTTGTTACTAGCTTGCCATTCTTGCTCATTGAGGGGTTACATTTTCTTTAATCTTTTCTGTTTGACTTACCTCTAGAAGCCCTTGGTGTTCTTTGTGTCCTTTTCCAAGTTCAGCTCCAGGCGCATCCTGGCCTTCCTGACCTCATCCCTACAGAACCATACATAGGGACACCCCCCCATACTCTTCCCAAGATACCTGTCTCTGCTTGAACTGCCTGTGCAGTTCCTTCTTGCTGTTCATTATGAATGGTTGGAAAAGAACAAATTATTTGAGACTAATATTAGTAAAGAAGTTCCTTTATTTATATTTATGCTTTGTGGCTCAAATATATGATAACTAATTCCATTTGTCTGTTAATTAATGCTCACGGTGCAGTAAAGGGGGCTGCCCAGCAATAGAAAATATGACATTTGACTTGGCAAATTGAAAAGTCATGATAAAAGGTGATTAATGTTATTTAAAAATGCAATTACCATTTGGCACAAGGCAGGTTTGGGTCTTCTGAGGAGATGCTGCTGGTGCTGGGTGAACTGTAAATGTTTTATGACTTCTCTCACCTTAGAAAAAGTGCAGTGCCAACCTGTCACAGGAGCACCCTTAATTGCTCTTTGACAGCATTTTCACTGTTGCCTGAATATGCGTTGTGGCCTTGCCTTCCACCCCCACCCCTGCCCTCAGAGCTCTTGACATTAAAAGCTATTGATGGATGAGCTTGTTTTGACTAATTTTGAATCCACTTGAACATTACGGGTTTGAAAGTTCAGTGCTGATGTGACTGAGTTCATGTCCTGAGGGAAAGGAGGATGCTGTCAGAAGTGGAAGGAATTCCAATGGGAAAAACTGGTGGAAGAGAGATAAAGGTGGTGAGGAGAGACATCAAAACCCAGTTGGTGGTGAGAAAGGATCAGAGACTGAGGAAAGAATGGAAAATTAAATACGGTATGTGCATGTGTGCACGTATTTGGCTCATCCCTGAAGCTGTGCTTAGCAGTGAGTTTTCTTTGTGCCTGAAAAGTGATTTAGTTAAGAAAATGAAATCTGTTTTGCAAGGGAAAATACAAGTTGTACAGGTGATGGGCTGAAAAAGCTGATGAACTTGATGCTATGTTCCAGATCATGGAAACTTAAGACTTTTTAAAGACGTCGTCTGCTTTTTCCCCACCTTTCTCCCCCTGCTCTCCTGCCTCAGGCAGATGGGAGAAAGGGATTAATGCAGAAACACAACTCTGATGGACATGGGAAAGGCAGTTTTCAACCTGAGGGAACTGAAAAATATCATCAGACACATGTTGGTTTATATAAGGTTGGGTACTGCATAAGGCCAAGCTGGTCGCTGCCACAGGTTGGCCACTCCCACAAAGGTCTCCCCTGAAACAGGGCTTGTGTGATCAGGCAGATGAGGCTCAGGAAAAGTTAAGACTGCATAAAGAAATCTCCCATTGCTTCCAGCATCTCTTCCAGAATATGAACTCCCTTTCATCACCATTCAGAAGTATTAATATCTGCTCTGCTCATTGCATCACATCTGGATGGCTGACAGCATATAATAGAGGTCAGAAAGGATTGTATTTCTTGGTCTCCACTTCACTGGTCAGGAACTGGCTGGTGTAGATGAGGCATGCTTACAAGATTATAATGGTAATTTGTAAGCCTTTGCTCGAAGCACTGCAACTGAATCTGTTGTACAAGGGAAGCTGATGGCTGAAATCCAAGTCTTTGATAAATCACTTTATTGCTGACCTAATGAGTTCTTCATGACAAGAAGATTTCTGCAGTGGCTCATTCAACAAGCTATTTTCTGTACCGCTGGTCAGGATTGAAGAAATGGTTGCACGCAGAACAACTAGGAGGTATGCCACTTTGCAGAGATTAATTGGAGACTCAATTGGGCTCACTGTCAAACACCAGATGTTCTCTCTTTTGTAAAAAATATAACTAATAATAATAAGTATATCCAGACAGCGGCTTAATGTAAGTTTACCTTATTAGCTGCTGATGTCACTGCATTCCACCCTATTAAAATAATTGATAAGATTAATGTATTTCTTTCCTGGGAGATTTTATCCTAAAAGCTTTGATTTAAGGGGCGGGGGGGCAAAAATCTCTGAACCTGATTTCCTTCTTTCCTCCTTGCAGAGGTAGGTATATCAGGGAGGGTCTGGATCTGCATGGCTCATGGATGGGGCAACAATGCTACCACTGCCAGCTCTGTGGGGCTCTTCAGACCATCACCCTACACAGAAGACATCTCTACTACAAGCAAGTGTGAAGGTGAGGAACCATCACAGCCAGTGGTGATGCTACTGGGGCTCCACGTTCCCTGCTTAGCTAGGGGATGCGAGGCTGCAAGCAGCACATCAAGAGTGAAAACAGTATTGTCTGCTTTGTGCTTTTAACTACCTAGGTCTTGAAGCACTTAGCAAAAGGGGATGATGTCTTTGCTCTCTAATTACAGAAGGGAGAACTGAGGTGGCCAGCTCAGATGGACTTCTAGCTGCCAGCTCTGTGCTGTTATTTCACCTTGCTTTTTCTCCTGGATTCTTCACAGCATGAGAGCTCATACTCTTGCACCGAGGCCCCCTTTAAAACTTTAGTGTAACAACATGGAGCTATCTGAGGTCTTCATAGAATGGTATCTTAGATGACTAATTATTATGAGGTGACTAATAGCTAATGCTTCTGGGCAGATCTGTACCTATACTACTCAGTCATCACTACATTCACTAAAAATGAAGAGGAAAAAAAAGATAAATTTTGCCTGAGCTGGAACTTTTTCCAGGTCAAGTCTCTTCTTATTTCACTGTTAATCTTGAAGTATTACATAAAGAAACTTCTGCAAGGTTGGATCTGAGGTAATTAAAATGAAACCTTTTCTCTCTAGAGACTCCATGTTGATCCAGACAGCACAGGGCCATCTCACGGGACCGTCCCAAGGAGACATCTCACCACACTGGCAGCCGTGTGTGCAGTGCAGCAGGAGTTTGCTGTCCCTCCTTGGGTGAGGATGCAAATTGCTCCCCTGAAATCCCTGCAGAGCTCTGCTTAAACAGAAGATAAAAAAAGCACTACTTGAAACAAAGCACATAGTTTTGCACGACACTGGAAAAGTCACTGTTCAAGGTGGGATTGCCAGGGTGTCTGGGGGAAACAAGGGTGAACTGCTCAGCTGCTGCAGGGGTGGTCATGCTTTTTTGCTGAGTTGTTTGACTTCTTTACCAGCAGCAGAAGCTTTTCTCATATCCTCCATGTCCTCACCCAAACTGCTGACCCCAAAGTCTCTCGCAAAAGATGACATTTTGTTAACTTGTTCTGCCTTTTTGGGCCATATTTTTATGTTCCATTTTCCTTTTCTTCTCTTCCTGTAGGAAAATTCCCATGTTGGCCAAGATCTGACAACTCACATTTTGACTTTTCTTTTCCTCCTAGGAATTCCCTTGCACTGCATGTCCTTTAACTCTCTGTGGAAGCCTTCAGCAGCCTCATTCAGGGCTCAGAGCAAGAAGGACAGGACCATGTCTGTGCCCATTAGCCAGCATCCTCCTGGGGCAGCAGTCACCTCTATTTCTGTATCACCTATAGGAGCTATAGACCATACACTGGGTAAATGCTGCAGAGGATACATAAGTGAGAAGGAGGTAAATCCTCCGAGCTACTGTAATTCAGCATTGCTCTGTTGACTCATGACCCAAAGCATGCTAACAAATTGTGTGTGTCAGAGGCAATAAGCGATGTGAAAATAGAAGATCACTGGGTGTCATTTAAAATCATAAAAGGTTTAAAATATTTGCCAGGCTTCAGTCAGTTTGCACAGGATGGCTTTTTACTTTCATGTGTGGTAATGGATATTCACTTGGGTGTAAAAGCTTCTTGATAGCCACCATTTTAGGAAGTTCATTCCACAAAGGAGACTCAAAACCAGACTCATTTTGCCATACTGGCACTTTCCTTGCTGTATGAACTGTGTGCTTTGAAGAATTAAAGTTTATTGATGTTGCGGGCAAGCTCAAGATGCTGGGACTGTTTTTATTTAAATAGCAAAAATTAGGTTGAGTTCACACCAACAAAGATTAATTTAATTCAGTTATTTGTTTTACTTTCTTTCTGGGCTGACTTTTTGTTTGTTGTGGGCTTTTTTCCCCTGTCTAACCCTTTACTAACTTAAGCAGTGATAATCTTTGACACCTGCATGTCTTGAATTGTATGTTGGCATCTGATTCTAGGAGCAATATATTTGTTGTTATAGTCAGGAGAAGAAAGATGTGTGACATCTGGGCAGGGGGGCACTGTGAAAGGGTGTGTGCATGATGAAAATTAGGCAACCAGTTCCATTCCCTATTGAAAATCATGACGTGCGTTATCTGCTATCTCATCATGCCTGTGCAGAGCTATCAACAGCTGTGATATCACAGCTGTCAACTTGTAGAACCTTGCAACTTACGACTAACAGGATTTCCTCCTCAGTTATTAAAGTAATAACAAGAGATACTCTGTGGAAAGCAACAGAATCCACAGCAGCTGAATGTACTGTTTCCCCGAGATACTTCTCAGCTTATTTTCTGGCAAAAGGCATTAAGTACCACACTTTGCATACCTGTAGTCAGCCAGAGATTTACAGGCTGCATCTCACCATGAACTGGGAGAGCTCTTTTGATTTCAAGGCAGGCTTACACTGAGACTTTAGCTCTGTTTTAGCTATTTAGTGTTTTGTCTCTGGTAGGACCTGGAGTTAGACAGGGCTCTGGGGTAGACGTGATGGGTCTTTCCTGTAAACTGAGTACACTAAGGGCATTAAAGGGGTTTTGAATTATTAAACTGGCCTAATGTTGAGTGTCTAGAACATACACTGAAGTCAACTTTTGAAAAGAATAAACTTGGATCTCATGAATAAATAAAAGGGTTTGGAGACCATTTTTTTTCCCAACCTTGCATATCTTCAGCAAGACAGACTTTGCCCTTATGTTAGCTTTTGCCTACCGCCTTCCTGGGGGCACTTGCAAGCTCCATGAGGACCTCCCTATCTCCCATGGGAAGGGATGACATGAGCTCCCTCCTATTTCCAGGGCTGCCCAAATCCTGCCTTCCATATCCAACACCTCTGCCTGGACCTGCTGTGCTGTCTGGAGCTCCCTGGCTCGACCACAGAGCAGGCTGGGTACAGGCTGGGTGCCTGGTAGGCAGTGCACACCTTCTCCGGAGGCATCATCTCAGGTATGACAGCTGTCACAAATCTTTTTGAGAGGGCAGTGCATCCCTTTGTAAGCAATGGGATTATTCCTGAAAGCTCTAAATTTGGCAGTTAGCATTTAACTAGTCAGTAAATGGTATTTCCTTATGTGTGTTGAACTCACTCGTGGCCCCAGTTGCAACCAAGAGCACCTCTGCCTTCTAACTTTTTATAAAGCATATCAACCAGTATGGAATAACAACCAATAAAGTCCACTGATTCTTTTGCAGCTATTCTTTCATGTAAACTCCAAAACAATTCGTTGCTGTTTAGCCAGGTACTTGATAACAGAATGGAGATTGGTGGCAGAGCTGCGTGTTGGAGAGTCCCCAGCCACAGTAAGTTCTTCATCTTGTCCCAGTGGCCTTGTATGATCATCAGCAACTCCTTTTTGACAGTTTCCTATCTGGAAAATGAAATTACTGCTCTGCCTTGTCTAGCAAGATGCTGGGTGAGCGGGGCCAGAATCTCTGCTGGAGCCAGCTGGACCTGCTGTAAATGATAAAGCAAAACTGAAATTTGACATTTTTGTGGTCCATTTTGTGGTATGGCTGCCTGTCTATCTATTAACGTGCCTCTTTGTGTTTGTCTGTCTATCTGTCTATCTTGTCCTATAGCCAACTACTACACACATATATATATGAAATTACATTTCAGTCCTGATTCACAGAAGTATTTAGTGCCTCATAAATCCCTCTGCAGTTTTGGACATTTCATCTTCTTTGCTGGTAATTTTAGTGTAAAGCTGACAAATAAACAGCGAAATCTTTCATTCACTGGCTACTGTAATCAACTAGCTATAAGAAGAGGTGGCAAAGTTATTTATATTTTTTTAGAGAGAATAATTCTTTTCTCTCCTTACACATGGCAGAAAAAATGCTCTGGTAATGTAGGAGCTTAGAATTTCCTTTGAAAGTGCCTCTAGTTGACTTATGAGCCAAATCAATGCAGTTCACTTGTATTAAAAGAAAATATATGCCCCTTATATATAATCAAAATTATGTGTAAGATGTAAATATTCTGGAGTAAAAAAAAAAAAAAAAAAAAGCATCTATTAAAGTTTGTGAAAGAAATAACTTTGGAACATTTCAAGTGATTTCTCACCTGACCTGGGGCTTAGTAGTTCATTGGCTATCCAGCTTAGTGGTCCTCTCCTGCTTTCCAGTTCCTGTTTATTTCAGGTCAATATGCCTCAGTGAATGGCTGTGCACTGCAGCTTCTTAGATTAATACTAAATGGGGTGTTTACATTGAAGCTCTGCTTATTTAAGCACTAAGATCAGAATTTTTCAATATCTGAGGTGGTACTTCAGGGACCTTGATGTACCCCAGCTAATGAATGGGACAGACTGGTAGGTCCTCTTGGAAATTAAGGAATTCATGTACACATACTGCTCAGGAAATCTTTCTAAATCTTTATAAAGGAGAATTCACTGCCAATTTGAATCCTTGTGTGTTAGGTATTTTGGACCTCATATATATACACTTCTTTTTTGGGTGAGAATTGTTTTTCTATTAAGGATGAAGTGAACTTTTCCCATAAATGCCTTGTCTTTTGTCTGTTCTCCCTTACCTTGAGAAATGCTCATCTTCATGTTCTTGTTTACTCATAAGATGAAAATGTATCTTTTCGTTCTAGTCATTGTGTACGAATCTACAATAAAAATGAGGCATATAAGCCATCAGAGACATAGCTACAGGCAAGAAGCAAAGTGGGCTTAGTGACCTTGATGTGCATGCCGTAGTTGTTATGGCAACAGGCAAGTGAAATCACTGTTGCTAAGGCTCAGAGAAATAAAGCAATCTCAGCCACTTAATGGTCATTATTTTCTAGTAACTTAATTTTGAGTTTGCTGCAAGCTAAACTGCAAAATGAGTCAGCAAATGATCCAAAATAGTAGAAATATGAATGAGAGGAGTGTTCTGTTCCGTCCCCTTCCCCTGAACTCCTCCAGTGATATTGTCACGAGCAGCTACAGACGTTTTCAAGCACTGGGTGAATCTGACAGATAATTCCCAGCAATAATTAAGAGCCATGATGTGACACGAAGGGCAGCCTTGAGAGAGGAGCAGTGCATGGTGCATGCTGAACCCCTGGAAGAGCAGGTGCAAGCATGTCCTGGAGACATTTCCCTTTCTTGTCCAAGAGCAGTGATTTGCAGGTTGTTGTGTTTCTGAACAACAAAATAAAATACTATTCCAAACCATATTAGAAAGTTTAGGTCTTTTTCACCTCTTCTCATATTGACTTATTTACTTGGTAGAAAAGCAGGGAGATGCCACCCTTTTATTCTTGTTTGACCAGAGCTAAATATGGCTAATCCTCTCAGATATGTGAGGACTGGGCAAAAGTGTAGTTAGACTGGGTGAAAAATAATTCATTTTACTGGTGATATTAACAAGTAAAAATAAAGACCAGGAATTCTAGTAAGCTAAACATTGGAAAAGAATTTTTTGGATTAATGTTGTAAAACTTAAACAGGTTTGGGGATTTTAGCAGAATAGAATATTGTAAAGCTTCAAAAACAGAACAAGTGTACAAATATATACCAATTTTCATTGAAAATGGTAAGAAAAAAAGCCATGAAAAATCTTAATCCCAGTAACATCAGTGGAAATTGAATGCACACTGTGGGAAACTGTAGTCAAATTGCATTTTGCTGTGGCTATGAATATCACCATATGTTTGGAATATCACTGTTTCTGAATTTTTTCATAGACCAAAGCCAAAAAAAGAAGAGGGTCTATCCCTAAAATAAATACACAACCCCCCCCCTATTACAGACACACCAACAAAGCTCTCAGAAATGTCACTGCAGGCTCTAATGTCCTGGTCCATGGTTGTGAATTAGTGAAGATTTTTCCAAAGGCTAATTGCAAACCCCTTTCAATTCCCAGTTAATTTCCAACAAGGCCAGATGTGAATTCGCAGTTCAGGCCTCGATATTGTTCCAGAAAAAGCAGTGGCATTAGCAGCTGAAAGCAGTCATTATGTGTTTGTTCCCGCAGCAGACTGATTGCTCATCAAGCAGAGCAGAACCTCATACAGGCTGAGCTGGATCACAGAGCTATACATATGTATTCCTTCTTGAAAATGGACACAATCAGGCCATTCATGTATCCTGCCAAGATGCTCTTGGTTTCAGATGCCCTGGGTGATTGCAGGGAAGATTTGCTTCTGCGTCTGTATACTCTGGTATTTATCAGGATGGTCTCCATTGAAATCAGCAGTATTTTACTGAAATGTAGATGAAATTGGAATCGATCCTGAGGATGAAAGCTGGTCCTATGGAGGATATTAGGATTGGTGTCCCTGCATTCATGGGACCTTGAAAATGTGCCTGGCACATCTCTGTGATGGTGGACTGCAGGGATCAGGATGAATGCTAGGACTTGACATTGTCCTTAGGCGTTGCTGCTGGCTCAGGAGTACACTATTGAGCAGAGGGCTTTGGCTGCCTAGCTGAATTTCATTAACATTATTTTGCCAAAGAAGGGATGGCATTGCAGAGTTGCTTTTCTGGGGTAGTGCTGTCACGGCTGCACATTTGACATGAACCCACTTCTGCCTCAGCCCTGAGTGAGCTGGCCAGGGTTGAAGGAAGGTTCTGCTTTCCTCTTGCCTGCCAATGAGGATATTCTGGGGCTGATGCTACCCAGTGACCCTGTGAGCCATGCACAAGCATCCCAACACAGTGGAGGACCCACTGAGTTGGGGAACCCTGTGGCCATGTAGCTCAAATTCAAGGAGGATGCATATGGAATCAAGAGAGATGCCACAGATTTGAGAAGCTACTGTATTATAGGAAAAATAAGGGCACCAGTACTACCATTTTCTCTCAGAGTTTTACATCTCTTTGATGCCATAGTCTGCAGGACCTTTCTAGTGTGCTAAGGACTTTGCTAGAATCTGCTGCAGGGACTTCTATCCCTCTCTGACTGCTCTGTATTGTGATGTATTTGGAGTAATCCACTTAGTGACATATATTGCTAAAGCTCCTTTTCTATCTAGCACTTTCATGTGCTTCTTTAAAACTCAGACCAGCTGATTTTTGGCATGGCCTCCAGCAACTATATGTAATTAAAGAATTGATTGAAAAAAAAAAAAAAAATTGATCACTACATTAAATGGTTATTGAGAATGTTGTTGCTAAACAGCCAAGCAGATGATTAAACAAAGCTCTGCATGAATATCCAGAATACTGAAACCAGTGGTGGAAATTGCCATTCTCCTTGACATGAACTGCAGTATATTCCCATTCACACTGAAGTTTTATGCTACATTGTCAGAAAGGGGAGAGCTGCAAGAGATTTGCTCCATCAGTATGTTGCTAAGTGGTAAACAAGTTCACACTATGATACCTTGCCATGACATGTTTTTGTTGTCTGTAGAATTATGTGTGGGAATATGAGAGTCTGAAATGGCACATGAAGGTGTCAGTTGGAAAGGAAAAACTTTTTTTCCTTTTTGAAGGAATGGAAATGTATTTTAGCTGAACTCTTGACTTGCTGAATTTTCTGTTTTATTCTTTTCATCTTTGAAAAATCCTTTCCATTTTACTTCCCTATACATCCTTTTCAGCAAGCTATCCCCAGCCAGTGTGACTGTTGGTAGCAGGGATTTTGTTTTCCTGATCAATGGCACCAGAACTTCAGTGTTTCAAGTTTTATGACATTCTCTAATTTAGTGGCGTTTTTTTAATAATGTATTGTGCTGGAGACCTACCTCTGGGATTGAAATGTCACTTGGAGTCAATGTGGCCACTTCTTGAGAGAGCAGGAGCAAGAAAGGTCAAGTTTTAAAAAGAAAGTAAGAAAGAAACAAAGAGACAGTGATGTCCAACTGCTTGTGAAAAGTTGGAGGTGTCTATGCGTAGCTTTTCAAACAGTCACAGCCTCCCATCACCTTCCCTAACACATCACCTCCTGTTGCAGCTAGAAGACAACAGAAAATTTTACCTTACTGTTCCAACCATTGTAATGTATAGAAGGTACATTTATTTTTGTGCATGCTTGTAATAGACAGTTATTGCTTGAAAAAACTTCCTTTAAAAAGAAAAAAAGCCAAAAGGTAGTAAAAAGTACCTATCTCTCACTGATAGCTAGCGTGGGTGAAAAATCATCACAGATCCAAGGTGTGAGGGGCAGCCTATGGAAGTGGTGAGAGTTCATCCATTGTCTGCTGATCTGTTTGGCTTTTGCAAGGTGTTCTGGGCTCGTTCCTTGACAAATGCAGTCTGATTGCAATAATGAGGTTTCCCTTCGAATATATTTGGGACATAGCTACTAAAGCTTCTTTGTTACAGCAGACACAAGAATCTGTTTGGAGAAACAGGTTATTCTGTTAGTTGCGCTCTGCCTGTTCCTGTACATTTAATCAACATCCTTGTTTAGTACTTCACTGCTTTTGTTGTTGGCATTGTTTTTGCTGTGTAAGGTGCTAAAAAGGACAGCAGAGACAAATAGAGATTTAATTTTAAAACTGGAATTGGTCTCGAAGTAGTGAAGAATCCATATAAATCAAGCTGGTAGTGTTTTCTGATCATCAGCAACTGCCAACACTTTTCTCTGCAATCTCAATTAATAGTGTCCTGTAAAAGGCTCTTGGAGAAAGCTTGTGGCACTTGGGAGTAGTTCAACTGTCTTGTCTGTGCCATTTGCCAGAAAGACTCTGGGTTATTTTACTTGTTTGCCAGGGTTTCAGATTACAAGCAGTGTGAAATATGAAAATGGCATAAAAGAGTTCTCTTAATTGCATGCTGCCTTTAATTAGAGAAAAATTATCCTTTTGGTTATCCCCATTTCCCAAAAGCAGCATTTGGGGAAAAATGTTCAGTTTTTCGATTTAATAGTAAGCATGCTCTAGCCCCTGGGCTTCACCTCTGCCTGAAAGCATCTCTAACTGGGGAGGGAGCTGCAGTCTATCCCTCTGCATCATTCATTCTAAGGCTTGACATAATCACAAAGGATGTCAGTTCATACCAACCATCGTATGGCCTGGAGGTGTACTTGTCTCTCTCTGTTTGTAAATAACATAGAGAGAGAGATTAATGAAAGAGATGTGTTTCTTTATATGCAAATAAAATAATTAAAGTAGGAAATAGATGATGGAGTATATGAAGGTCCTGGGTTTCTGTAGGACCAGTAAAATTTGCCCTATAAAAAATTTCCTGAGGAGTGCTTAAACAAAGAAGAAAGGGAGAACTGCCTCCTGCTCCCTTGGGTAGGATAAGAATAAGACAGCAAACCCTCTCACTCTCCTCATAAAACATATGAGCCAAACATGAAAATGTCATGTGGAAGGAAGGGACGATTAGCTTCTCACTGCTGAAGGTGCAGTGCTTTGGCCATGAGACCTCAATTGTATTTTCCACCATTCAAAGGCTTTAGGGGTTTCAAGAGGCACAGAACACTTGAACATCGCAGTTATGATGTTAACCTAAACAACCTAAAAATTGCTGCCCTGCTTTCCATCCTTGGCAGAGTGCTTGTTAGCCTCAGACCTGGCCTGCTTTGGAGACCTGTCCAGAGAAAAATGTTTGCAGCGTTGGCAATCATGTTAGCAGTCAGCAATCAATCAGCTCCACCGGCATAAACAGAGAGCAAACGATTGATTACTTGCAGCTCTGCTAACGATTGCAGTACCAACAGGCCCCGGGGCTTTAGGACTTTAAATGGACTAAAAATTCATAGTTGCTGTTTGGATCTGATCACCTTTCATCCGACTCAGGAAGTTAAAAATAAATTAGTTTTTTGATACTAGGATGCTTATAAAAACAATCTTCTTTAATGCAATCCATAAGCTGTCTCTGGCGAATGACTCGCTGAGTGTGAAGGGGAGCTCCTGATGGTGTTTTCATGTACCTCTGTAGCTATTCTGCTGCCGCCTTCTGCATCTCTGCAGGCAAACATGTCCCCATTTAAGTGCTATAAAGAGGGGAAAGGGCAGTTCTGTGTTTGGGTAAGTGGTGTTGGGCTTGACTGGGGAAAGAAATGCTAATGGCATGATGAAACTGTGGTCTGTGCTCTCTGATAGTTTGTGTGCAGGGATTATCCCAGCCATGCCAGGTTTATTCATAGCATGATTATGCTGGGAGTACTTTGCAAAATTCAAGGGAAATTTTCAGGGGGAAGGAACATCTCTGGAAGATTTTGCTAGAAGGTCTGAAAACTCAATCTGCCTCATTTCTTTCTTGCCTGGCTATCCTGTGGGGTGATGATGTTGTACTGAGTTGGAAGAAAGGGGCAGATGCTCAGTTCCTTTCTGTGAGAAGAAAGGATGAACTTTTCAAAGGATCAAATACATTAATATTGTTGTAACCAAGACAGACAGCTGATTTGTTGGCAACTTCTCACAGTTTTAATGTTGTTAATTCTGCTCTGTGTGGCAATAGCAATATGGAAATAAAACAACTTTACAGGGCTGCAGGTATCTTCCCAAACAAGAAGCTTACTTGTTCTTTAAATAGTTTCCTATACCTAAAATGACACAACTGGATTAGAAACAAACTCTGAGTAAATATTTCATTTTTCATGAAGTTTCATTCTGAACTGAGTGCCTCCTTAGAGCAGATGTATCTTCACTGCAGTAATCTGGGTAGCATCTCTCATCTCTTCCTCCTCTAAATGCAAAATATTTCCCTCTGCAGTTCGGTTATTGTCCTGCAGGACAGTTATTCACCAAGGGAAATGCCACCTTCAGAGCAGCTTACTGTCAATACCCCAGTGGGGCTGGAGCACCTTGGGTCTGAGAACAGTGAGATACCCCTGAACATAACCAGGGCTCTGCAGACACCTTCTCCCTATTTGCTCTTTCTCTCTCCTCCCCCAGAGTTCCTGGTTCATTTTCCCTTGTGGCTGTTTTGGCTTGCAGCCTCATGGTAGCTGGCATTATTTTTCAGAATGAGCCCTTGAATTTGCTTTTGCAGTGTGGATGTGTTGCTTATTGGTTACAGCTAAGCCGATATATCTTTTGCTAAGTTAAAATCAAAATACTCTGAATTCAGTGTTGCTTCAATTAACACGGCATGTTAGCACTGACACCCCAATAACTAAGCGCAGGCAGAGTTTAACTGATTTAATTTAAATGTCTTGCAGCAAAGGAATTACCCAGAGTGAATTCAAACCCTGTGTCCAATGCTTTATTAGTTTTGAATACAAAATTAACTTATCAAAGAGCTTGCCAGGACCCAGACATTTTAACATCTTCAGACTCTGTAATATTTTGAAACATTTAATTACTGAAACAAACTTACCAAGAGTATCACAGCTCTTGTATCAAACCGGACTGCAATCCTACATGCTCAGGGAGTGGTTCTGCCTTTTTATCAAGGCTGGATAATGACTCATTCCTCCACTATTACAATGCTACTCAGCCACGGAGAAGGAGCACAAACCAGATCCAGAGGGCAAAGTGAAAACAATGGCCTCTTCTGTATCTTGAAGTAAGCCAGAGATTTAGGAAACTGTTTTTGTTATGTTGTAAATGTTCTATGGCTCTGGACTTTTCCATGTAAAAGTTCTCACTGTGTTAACACTGGGGTTTTAATGTAAATCATCCTCAGAGCAGACTGTAAATATACAGAGGGATGAAGCAAGAGGATGCACTGGAGAAAAGTACATTTAAGCACCAAATATGTAAAAAGTGCAATTGAAGTGATCAGCAAAATGCTGGAACAAGGGCTTGTCACATAGGGCTGCGGGGCACAGGGACTACTGCTGTCGTCCTCTGGCACTGCTTAATGAGGTGTTCAGCTTTGTGCTGTGTTAAAGAGTTTGGTACCTCGGTTTCTTGGGCTCTGAGTGATTGTGCACATCTGAGACATGTCAGGGGATTGGCTTTGACTTCTGTCTGAAACACGAACTGCACTGTTTTGGATAAGACTTCACTGCTGAAGAAGATCTCAGGGGCTTTTGCACCCAAGACTCAATCTGCTTTTTCCTGCTGCATCAGGTATTCCGGTAAGAGATGCTTCCTCTTCCTGTGCAACTTGTGCCTCTCTTTTTAAGATAAGCATGTTTCTGCTGGCTGCTAACTTGCAAGAGCTTGCTGTCCTGTTCTGTAGCTGGGACAAGGCACCGGGGTTTTTCTGTGAGATAAACCAGTGAATATCAACGGTCAGTGTGTGTGATGGAGGAGACATGGAAGCTGAGCGTGGTAAGTGTCTTTAAAAGCTACTAGTGCCTTGTCTCAGCCTGTATCGCACAGTGAGGGAATAGTTAGGTCCCTGAGCTGGGAAAAAGAAAAGCCGGTGCAGATAACATTGAAGTTACTTTCTTTGTCACGTTCCACAGCTCTTTACAGTACACCCAGTGTTTGTACATACTTCTTCTAAATGAGCTTTTCTCCCCGGGGCATGGGGGAGTGGAATGCCCCATCAAGGAAGTATGTGTATGGTAAGAGTGAGGACTGTTTCTTTTGAGACCAGCACACCTCTGGTGCCGTCCTGGAACAAGAGAAGAGCTGCTATGACTTCATCCAGGAATCTCCCTGGATTCGGGGGAACAAGAGACATCCAACACTGCACGTGAGCTCTTACCACCTGAACCAGCTTGCCTTATGACATCATTAAAAAGCAAGGTGGGCACTGCTCTCAACAGTCAATTTATCCCTTAATGATAGAGTGTATTGTTGGTGAAGTCCAAAAATCTGACAATTACAGTCATTCTTTAATTGTAACTTGAGTTGTATACTCAAAAGGTTAGTCTTGTGTTTCATGGCTGGCTACTTTATCTTTTAATTAAATGCCCATCAAAACTCTTTGATCTGACGAACAAGAGCTCATAAGATGCAGAGTCACTGCTCTACCCAAGTAATTCTCAGTAATCCAGATTGTCTCATCCTCCAGCGTGGAGATAATTTGAATTGAGGCTGCGGGCTGCTGTTGGACTCCTGTCTCTGTTGAACTTGTTGATTTACATTCCGAGAAGATCTTCCAGGAGATAATGGGATTTGTGAGGAAAGTTGATTTTACCTTGTTATCTGGTGAGGGAATAACTCACCCTCTGAATGAGAGGCAATGCAGGATGGTAATTACTCAGCCAGGTGGAAGATAGCAGGGAATGGGGGAGGCACAGCTGCTTAGCCTGACCAGCCCTGGATTGTTCCCTATTATAGAAATGCTATCACCATTTCTTTAAGTAATTCCCTGAGGCTAGGAAATGAGAGAAAATAAACCCCCAGTCCTAGGTTGCAAAAATCATGAGCACAATCGCAGGAAATCGTGAAAAACTTTGACTTCATGAGTTAAAATTCAGATAGCTTTGGGTTTATTTTGAGTGTATTTTCTGAGGATTTTGGACTCCTAGATCCAAATTTAAAGCTGCTTCTGGTACCCTAAGGAGCAGGAATTTTATTTTTTAAAAAATTAAGGGTTTTTCTTGTGATCACCTGAACTGAAAAGCTCAAGAACCCCAAATAACACAAGGTTCATAATAAAATGTTTGCAAGAGGCTATCACCCCGAGGCATCCTGTGTGTCTGTTCAATGGCATCAGTGGTGATGCTTTGGGCATCATGGCTCACTGCAGCAGTCCCTGGATTGGAGGCCCTGGGCCTTGTGTTAATACACCTTATGAGGTCTTTGCTTTGAGCTTCCCTCCCCTCTGATTCAGTGCTGTTGAATTAGAATGTGTATGTGCCTGTTCTGTATTTCCTTGTTAGGAAGCCCATGTACCCTGGAGGAGCCCCAGGGGACCAAGCAAAGAGGCAGGAAGAAGAAGTGGAGTAACAAGAGTACATGGAGAAGGAAGGGAGGAGAAAGAGAGCACCAGCCAAAGCTCAGCAGGGTTCCCAGTAGCCATGGTTTCTGTCCGGTATATTCCCTCCTTCCTCCTCTTGTACAGATGTTTCTAACCCCAGCACTATGCTAGTTACCCCCACTCCACATCTGGGACTTTCTTCATGCATATTCTCAACTGTGCTTCTATCAGTTCCCAGGAAATGCCTTTATCTTCACCCTTGATATCTTCACAGCTTGAGAATCACTTCATAAAAATATATATGAGATAGCAAAGCCCAAACCAAATTTAGGCAGTATCTATTAATACACATAAATATGTGAGTCTGTGTACCAAGCTGTTCTACAGAAACATGTTTATTTTTTAAAAGAAGCTGTCTTATTTACTCATTCCCCAGGATAACTTCTCTTTCTGTAGGAGCTCTGCACCCGTTACCCAGCAGGGGAAGCTCCCTCCTGGAGGAGTCCTTCCAAAGGCTCTTCAGTGAGAGCACTTGAGTACTTGACAAGCTTCAGTGCATGTTATTTAATGTGGATCATGAGTTGGTTTGTAGTAATGCTTCACACCTCCTCTGAGTGCTGACCCAGAAGGTGTATGTAGGACTACACAAGAATGCTGGTTTGATAAATGACTGATCTAAGGCTGCCCCATACATACAGCACTGTACAGATTGTGCTGGTGATGACTACCATGGTTGACTTCTACTGCAGCATTATACACTATTTTTGGTGTTGTCTGTAACATTCCCTTAGCATTAATCCTGACGTGTTGGTTTTAAGAATCAAGCTGAGTGCCTTGACCACCAAGTAAATTAACGATCAACTTTGTTCATTCTGAAACCACCAAGATTCCCTGTGGCTCTTCTGCTTTCATTTGTGTGCCGTGGCCACTGGATCTTCCTCAGCCTCTCAGAGGTAAAATCACATTTTTCTTCTGCTCATGAGCTTCCTGGGTTTCTCCTCTCAGTCAAGAGGACAGAACAACAGTCATCACTTACATGAAAAACCGATTGACATTATTCCCATAAGCATTTGCAAAGCACGCCATACATCACAGTAAGTATACCTTAAATGATAGTTAAAACACTTCACTACATTGGTTAATCTTACAGTTAAATCATTCATATGGGATACTACCATCAGAGGCTGTCAAAGGCCAGCTCTTTCCTTTTATCTTGAAATCCAGAATCTGACTTCACTAATGTTTCATACAGACACAGGGTGCTAAAACATCGTGTTTGTATAGTTCAGAGGTATTTCACACTTGACTCATTCCAAAGATAAGTGTTCTTATTTCTGCATTAACAGGAACTTTATGCCCTTTTCTGCATCAAAGCAAACCACAGCGTAGCTCTCAGATGAGATCTTAACTGACTTCTACCGTGCAAAATATTCTCATGTATATTTTATAGAAACTAACAAACTTTTTGATTAGACATCAAAAACCTTCATGGATTTGTCTGTAGACTTCGAGTAGATACTAGTGGTAAAGGCAAACATTTTGATTTTGTCTCCACTTCTAGCAAAAACATACAAATACTCCTCCCAATGGGAAGTGGGAATAAAAGCAAAAGTTCTCCTAAAGTCTTAAAACTTGCAGCCAGTCTAGAAACACAATTTAATTGATGTTCTCCCTGACCTTTCTCATCTTTTCATTTCAGAGCAGGGAAACTGAGCCTTGAAGAGCTTTATGGCAGCGGGGTATCAGTGTTCTTTGTGCTGTAGCTTTCCATTGTGAACTCAAATATTAAAAACTGTTTGTGATTGCTTCTGATATTAAATGTTAGTGTGACATCTATAATCACTTAACTTTGTCCCTTAAATATAAACTTTTAAGGTATTCTCTACCAAACTCCGTGTACAGGTTTTGACCTGCCAATTAGAAACCACAATGCAGCCACACGAAATGTGTCCAGCATAAACAAAATCAATTCTATTGATTTCTAAGGGAAAGTTCACTTGAGGGATGGTTCACAAAGTCCTAAAAAGCATGATTTCAGTACTAAACATTTCTACAGTCAGGGCTCTTTTTTCAACAATGCACTCTATGATGTTACTCTGATTTGAGCTGAGCCCTATCAAAACAAGGTTTAACCACCGCCTTTCATATGGCAGCTATAAGAGACAGTGATTGCCTGCTCCTGCTTCCCCAACCTCTGCTCCCAAAAAAAGGTCAAATGAGTCTTGTTTGAGATTTTGAAAGTCCAGAGCTTGGGTGGATGCTCTTTTACAAAGTAGTGTATGAGTGGCTTTGCAATTAAATGAGGTATCTAGGGTAGAAGGAACAAAGCCTTTTTGAGGACACCTCGGGTGGCAAAGGAGCCTTTTAATAACTTTAGACCTTCCATGATTGATTTGAGATGACCAAAAGAAGGTGAGATGGGTATCAACCAACCAATAAAAATGTTGTACCCCTCATCCCCATGTCTGGCACAGCTACTACTGCAAAGGTGTTCTCTGTGTCAGTAACATGTCCCCAGAAATAGGCACGTTGATTCCTTAGTGCATGATCAACAGAGCCCTATCTAAGAGACAACCCAGGATGGAGGTTTATTTGCAGACTTTACTAGCTAAGCATGGCTGATCATCTTAAAAGGTTGGCTTATGATTACACACCAAAACCACTTTAATAAGGAAAATCTGTCAGTTATAGATAATACTGATATATAAATGACCTGACCTCAGAGGAGGAGAGTCTTGATAAATGTCATGTAATTCAAAAGGTCATAAATCCCCAACTCAGGCCTTGCCTGAAAGGCTTGAGTGGAAAGAGACACTCGCATCCTCAGTTCCTCAGTAGCTTGTTCCATGAGATTCCCTATGAAAAATAACATAATAACATAACATTTGTACTTAAAAGATGCACTTCGGAATGAAGCCCAGGAAACCCCCAAGCTCCCCTAGTCAAATGCTTGTCCACTTTTTCACAGGTATTGTGCTCTGTGAAAAGACATTTTTGTTGTTATCTTAATGCTTTATTTTCCTAATTAGATCTCCACTGTACAGCTTTCATTCTGTCACATAATGAGATTCAACCAAGATGGTGTGTTACACTGCAAAGGCAGTGGCTGCAGCAGTCTGAAGGGGGTGATGGAATCGCTTTAGAGGCTCTGCTTTAATTAGCAGCGAGCTTTAATCGCGATTAGCTGACATAGCGCCGACTGCAATTTGGCCTGGTCTAAGCAGAACAGCCAGTATTGTGTCAGCTAACTCAGCTCTTCACACATGACCACATCCCTAATGAAGACTAGCCCTTTGGTGGACATCTGTCATGAAATTCTCCATCCTTCTCTTCTGCTCTATCTTACATGCTGCGATGGACAAAATCATTACAAACGGAGCGTGAGTATAGATACTGGCATATTGGTCTGGCTTTTATAGAGCTGAGGGCACTCAGGCTGTGCTGTTCTTGGTAGAAAGCTGAACTCAACAGTGTAAGAGGAAATGGGAAGGATGGGTCAAGTTTTCAACAAGACTTCCCATCCTTCATCCTTCCCTGTTATTCCCAGGGGGAACACGTTCTGTCAAATATGCAATTGCCTAAAAGTGTGGGGATCTCCATTGGCCTGGGATAAAATATTTCTCTTTCATTGCCTGAGCAGACTGGGTAGTGAGCACACAGCCCTACAAATTGTTATGGCTCATTGCTCATCGTGTTTCTTGTCACCACAGAAAGTGACTCTTCAATAGCTGACATTAGGTGAGAGTTTCATCCTTGAAACCTGCTGCTTTAGGATGTTGATGATGCCTCTCTCTGATTTTTAGAAAACAACTATGTTGGCTTCCCCTGTCCACATTGTTTGGCTTTGGTTTTGCATTTTATGTAGGCTTTCTGATCCTAAACTACAAATTACAGTTTGTAAAGGTACTTAGATATGGAAAAAAAAATCACTAAAGTTAGATGCCTTTTGAAAATTTTGCTATGCCTCTGTCTTTTCCTTTAAGCTTTTAGTTACTGTTAAACATTTGGCCCTTAAATTGTGTTTCTGAAACCAGATTGAGCTCAGATGTAGCCTTTCTATTATCTAAAGCCTGTGCCCCACATTTTGGCAAATCAATCATTGCTATTCCTGCTTCGGAGCTGTGGAACAGGCTGTCAACTGATATTAATCAATCTTTGTCATTGCCCGTTTCCAAAAGTCATTAGCATGCTCAGCTTCACATTATATTCTCCAGCAGAAAAATAACACATTGTCAACTGTACTTTGTTATGAGTTAGTACACAAGTGACCTTATTGATTGCATGCATGTAATAGAGGTCTGTATTTACTGAGAACCTTCAAGTTTTTCTGTTTGCCTTTTATAATATTTTCACTTTCTCTTTATTTTTTTTTTCTTACAAATATATTACTTTGTTTACCTTAACAAGCAAACCAGCTGTTTCCAAGGAAATGAAGTTAGCTGGTATGAATGTTATAAGTGTATGAAAATAGCAAGTACATCTGACTGTCGGAACACTAGATGACTAATGACCCTTTAACACATTAAAGAAAGGTCTGCCAACATATAGCTCCTTCTGTTGTCACACGGTAACACTTTAAATTCCTATAAATGTGGCCACAGTGGAGTCAGCATGTGTAAAAATCTTTCTTCTTAGCCATCAAGGCTTTAAACATGAATTTCTCTTGCTAGTTATTCATCACAACACTTGGCAAAGGCTGGCTGTAGGAAGATATCTCCTTTCTCTCTCTCTTTTTTTTTTTTTTTTTTTTTTTTTTTTAGAGTAGAACAATTCTGTTTAGAATAGGCCTTTGTACCATATTACTTGCCTGGCTTTGTTGTTGTTTCTTTCTATGTGCCACCAGGGAAAGAAGTGATGGATCCTCTCTGGGATGATTCAGGCTGCCAGATGCTGTGGCCCCAGAACAATGTGGTGGACACTACCCTGTGGTGAAGCAAGTGCGCTGGTCCCCTCCAGGAGCTGCAACCCCATCTCAGCATCCCCAGCTCCTGCAAAGCCACAGGGCTCCCATACCCACAATCTCTGACAAAACATTTAATAAGGAAAACCTTCATGGGCTCCTGACCATAAAACCAATCTAGCTCTGATGACAGATCTGAGACCTTAGATAATGGAGCCGCAGGATCCTTTTAAAGGACTGGCGATTAATGTGTATTTCTTCACCATTAGTTGAATGAGGAAACTTTAACAGTGTTGAAAGTTAGAGCATTGCACTAGCGAGAGCCCTCAGGGGTCAATGAGTCTCATCCCCTGCTGCCATAAGCAAGCCCATCATAAAACCCCTTTATAAATGGAACAGTTTTTGTATTAAAGCAACTTATTTGCAAAGCTGAATCAGAGGCGGGTCCAACCCAGGGTGCTTATAAACATATTTCTCATTTCCAGAGTAAATTCACTCTGACCAATAATAACTTTTTTTTTTTTTGCCTTTTGTAATGGCTTCTCAAGCACTTGATGAAGCAAAAGTTAATTTTATTTATTTTTTTTAAACTTTGAGTAAAAAAACCCTACCATACTTAATAAGTAGGGATCCTCACTCCTTTCCATTTCTAGATTGCCTTAAGGTGTAGCCTCAGGAAAAATACATTATGGACTCAAGTCCTGAGCTGATGAATTCTACCATTACGGCAGTAAGTTCAAGATCTGAAACAAACTGTTAAGAGTTATCACTAGCTGGAGACAGCAGCAGGTAATGGGAAGCATTCTGAGGCATCGCTGATGAAAAACCCTTTCTAGTAGCTGAGGACCTACAAATCCCCATGGTACAGGTTGTGACATCAAGACACCCTCAACTGGAAAAGAAAATACAATAGGTTTCAATAGCCCTTCAATATGTTATTGGTTTTATTTGGGCTAAATCTCAGTCAGGCAGGTCACTGTTGCAGTCTCATCCAACGCTGTATTTTGCTTTAACTGGTTTACCAGAAGAATCAATCTCACTGGTATAATAAGGGTTCTGGTGACTCTGGAAGGAATTTCCGCTTCTGGCTGGTAGAAAAAGAATTCAGAAGTTTCAAATCAGTTCACACAAGGACACCTTAAACTCTGTCCAGTAGAAGGCTTCACAACATAATTTGTCTGTCTTTCCTGGGAAGTTTTATTATGAATACTTAGTAGGAGATGTCAACACCAAAATGTCAAGTTTCCTGGTCAAAAAACTTGTGTCATTTTCTCTTATCTAAATTTTATTTAGAAAAGTGGATGTGGGAGTTTCTGACATACCAGATCCTGCCTGAGTTGGTGACAATAGTAGGTAATTGCCAGCAAGCCACTTAGTGCATTTTAATTATGTCTGAAGAGCTTCCCAAATCTTCAGCCACATCTCTCCCTAACATAAACATATTCAATATTTATTTTGGGTGATGTTAAGGAAGACTGCTATCCTTTTCTTGCCAGCTGAAAAATTGTGACTACATCTCCCAAGCAAAGAGCAGTAATGACCTGCCTCGACAGCGAGGGACGATGTTGTGATCATCCACTACCAGCTTAGTTATCACAGCAAGAGGAGTGCAAAGAGATGGATTTTGCATCCACTTTAGAGGTTGTTGGGGTTTTTTCCCCTGTATAGCTTTGTACTGTAGTAAATGAGCTTCATTCTGTTTCAGCCACTGTAAGCTGGTGTAGCTTCAGTGATTACATATTTCATAGGCTATTGATTGAAGTGCTCTTACAGTTCTTTCCCCTTCTGAATGGATGCTTATCCCCTGGAGGCTTCTTCAAAGGACCCAGGGAGGCAGGTTTCAACTTAAGAAAACATTTGTGCAGGTCCACAGAGGCAGCCTTGCCCTGCGCAGCAGGTAAGCACATACTTAGGTACATTAGAGATTACAGCATGAAAACACACAGTTATATACATGCCCAAGTGTGCAGCTGTATGGGAACAAACTGTTCTAAAATCAATTAGAAAATGATGCAGCACGTCCAGGTCTGTACTTGGCACCTATTTCATTTTCTTTCAGTTGTTTTATTTTTTCTTCTACTTATGCAAGTAATCTATTAAATAGCAATAGCCAAGAAAGAATCAGTATTGTGTCAGAAAAGCACCTTTTCTCATGTGCCATTACAAGTTTTTCTTTCTCCTCTGTGAGCATCATTCCTTCCCCTCCCAGTGAGCTTCTAACATCTTTCTGCTTGAACATGATGACTGCTGCAATGCATCCACTGATTTTTAAAAATAAGTTTTCTTCAGTGCCCATGTGTGTTGGGACCTGCTGTCCAAGGCAGGTTGGATAAATAGTGAAATAAAATCAGACCTGATCTGTGTCCTTCCTGCAGAAGAAAAAGATGAAAATGCCGCTGCAAACAGCAGCCATTTACATGGTGGTGTAAAAGCACAGGGGGAGATCCTTGCGGTGCAGGATTCATGACAGTGTACCCTCCTGTGCCTTTGCATTTCTGCAGCCTTTCTATGTAGGCTATGCCATCGATTCCTGCTCTGTTTCAGGAGTGTAGGAGGGAGAGCAGTAGGGTGCACAGCAGCCGTAACTGGGCCACCAAGGGCCAAGATTTTCTCGATCAGCATCCTTTGAGTGGATGAAGTTGTGGATGACTTCTGGCATGGGACATCTTCTCAAAGCTGTAGCAGTATTACTGAGACCTTCATCCCCAGCAGAAATGCTCTGTTGCCCATCAAGGGATAATGGAGCACTAAATGGGTATCTTGAAAATGTACTCTCTACAGTCTAGTGGAGACTGGGAGGAGGGAAAGCCTCGAGCCCCAGACGTGCCATTGCCCATGATTACTGAGCAGGTTGCAGTTATTTCTAGGTAAAACATTAATCATGATGAATTTAATTTTTTTTTCTGCTTGGGATATGTGCCTCTAAAGACCTAAATTTTAACAGAGCATTAATTAAATGCTGATTCCAGCCATTAACCAGTGCTTTAAAAAGGTTTAACAGAGCCTGTGAGAGGCAAAGGGCTTTTGTAATAGTGCAGTTTTCTATTTGTTATCTTTTCCATTGTTTCTCCACCTTGAGTTCTGTTTATATTGTTATTTTCCCTTTGATTTTATTACCTTTACCCATCCTTTTAATTTCCCTGCCCAAAATGGATGGGTAAGCCTAGACTGTGCAGGACACCCACTCTTTGAGAATGCCAATAAATTGAATCGATTTGACCTCTTGGGATAAAATGCCATGGGCGTTGCTTTACAACCAACTGGAGAAACCTGGTTTTGTAGATTGCCCCTCCCTCCGATTAAAAAATGAAAAGAAATCAACTAGTAGCAAAGGCCCCTTATGTGTCGAAGCACAAGAGGGCAGTGTTACGTTGACTTGAGTCGCAGGAGGGTGCGATTAGCACGGGAACACTTTCTAGCTCATTAATTCAGCCTGTTCGTCAAGAGGCGGCTGCCCGGGAAACAACAGGGTGAGACCAGCACCCACCTGGGGCTGGGCGGTGGAAGAGGCAGCCAAGCTCAGAAACCACCATTTTCCCTTGGTTCAGTGTCAGCTGCCTTGCAATACTGCTGGGCAGGATTTTTTGGGGCACAGGTCTTGCTCCAGAGGCATGACACCCACCCTGACTGCCATGGGGGGGGGTCTTCTGTGACTTATAGTGCCTGTCTGTCTCTGCCCACTGGGATTTCTGATCCTACCATGGTCACAGGGATGCATTGGTGGCACTTGCCTGAAAGGTCAGCAGTGTAGCAGCCTTTTATCTGCATCTACATTTAACAGGGCAGGACTGCCAATCTTTTATCAAATCCCTTCCCTGGCATGGCTTTGGGGTGAGATGTCCCAGCTCCCACCATTTCTGATGGAGCTGCTGGAGCATTTGTGTCATGTAACATCACCCAGGATCCATGGGAACAAGCCAGTCTGGTCCAACACGGGGGCTTGTTAGCCCCATACTGTGTCAGTGAAAGACAACCTCATTGTCACTCTGTGCCTTTTATGGGGCAATAAAAATCAAGTAGTTAAGAAAAAATAATTTTAAAATGCATGAAAAGAGCTGTGAGTGTATAAAACTAAAGGTGTTCTCCCACGGAGAGGATGGATGGGTAGAGGAACCTCTCCACAAAACAAGCAACGCATCCCTGGCAGGGTACCAGTAAACTGATCCTTCACAGCATGGTCCTGTTTTACCCAGAGCTCTCTGGCCTCTGAGGCTCCTTTGTCAGCCTCTGTTTTTTCATAAATGAGCTGAAAGTGTTAGTTAACTTTTTCCCTGTTTTCAAGGAAGCATGATGCTAAAAGCAAAGGTTTTATGTGTAACTGTGGTGATTACTCTTGAAACGTATTAGTGCACACACAAAGTAAAGGTTGAATATAGACATACATAATTTATTTGTGCCAGGAGGCTGGTTGCTTTTGTGCTTTCTAGTTTTCTGGTGTTTGTATCATGCCTTGGAATGGACTCAAGTCATGGACATGAGCATGGTGCTCTGACCCTGAAATGGAGGCCACTAAAGGACTCATCAGCACTTCATATTGTCTCAGCCAAGCCTGCCAGACTCAGCTGGTGCAAAGTCCTAGGAGATCCCACCGCAGGCTCAAAGCCTCAGGCACCATTTTTTGATGTACACAAAAGACCTTGTTTTAATAGGAATTAATTAGCAGTTTAAATACTTGCAGGGTAGGAAATCCCCCACGGGGTATACTCGTTAAGGGTTCTTTACACATTACCTCCCAGGAGGACACAGACTTTCCTTTACTTTCCAGCATCCCTCTCTGCTTCAGCAGTAACTCCAGTAATTGTATTACAGCTGCAAAATACTGCAACTGCAACCATAAAATCTTTCCAGGGCTCATCTATTCCTCTTTCTTAGATAGGATGGTGATGGGCAGTAATTTATCAAAGAGTCTGAGGTAATAGTGTCACATATTCGTGCCCAGGGTGCCTTAAAGCAACAACGAGGTGATAATTTCAGTGTAACCACATATCCTGTTTGCATTATTTATTGCTCTCATGAATGACAAATTTGTATTTTAAAATGGCTGAGACATTTATCTGCTGTCCCAAAAAGCCGAATTATGAATTTGGCATAATCTTATCTCTAGGGCAGACATTCCCTTTTATTATTGGCATTTAATAAGAGAATGTGTAATTAAAGGAAAGTAATTAACCTATTTCTAGGAACTTTGTATCTTGAATAAACAGGCAGCTAATGCATCTGTAAGTGTGCTGCTGGGAGTCCTCTCTGCCAAAACTGTCTTCTGAGGCAGGCTGGTCTGCATTATAACGAGGGAGAGGACTGTGAATGAATGTCTACAAAATGGTACTGCAGTATCACATTTTCTTTAGGAGTTTTTATTTTGGAGACATTGCAAAATCTGGTCACCTTCTCCTGTGGGGTGACCAGATATTTGGGGCAGAGGCTGAGGTGTGATGAATCCCATCTGAATCCTGGCCTGACTTTTCCACAGATATAACTGTCCTGGCAATATGGGAGACCTTCACAAATGGGGTGACTGAATGGGACAGGAATACAGTTCAGTTTACCTTGTCTAGTGACAATCACCAAAGACTCAAGGTGGCCAACTAGTAGAAGCAGTTAAAGCATGACATAATGCTGCAGTATCAGCAAAAATCAGAGCTTGCAGTGGGGGCTGGGTCTCTGCTGACATTTATGCTCTGTGTGGCTCTCTGATGCTGTACTTGCAGTATGGGACACTTTGCTGGAATCTGCTCTGCCACACATAACAGGAGAGGGCAATCCCAGAAAAAATCCTATGAATCCTCTGTTACAGTCCCACATTTACCCCTTTTGAAAAATGTGACTAGTTCCTATATTATAAAAAAAAATAAAATCCTTGTAGAACATTTTATCTTTTAATAGCAGAACATAATGTGGAGGTTAAAGTGTATCCAGAAAGAAAATAAGCATGAGTAGCAGCAAAATAAATTATATAGATATATGGGAAAACTTTACAATGGATGTGGTCAAACACTGGGAAGAGAGACTGTGAGATCCTGAAGATACTCAGATACTTGGCATGAAGCCCTCAACAACCTGGTCCACCTTTGAGGTGAGTCCTGCTTGGAGCAGGGATTGGATCAATAACCTCCAGTGATTCCTCCCAACCCAAACTACTCTGAATCTGGAAGCTGATGAGCTCTCTGAGCACTCAAATCACAGAAAGCTCTTGTCTGGCAGCCTGGGCACCCCAGGGATAGGGGCTGTGTCTTTGGGGAAGTCAAGGATGGAGATCACTGACTGGAAGGTGTGTGGTAGCTGTGCTGAACTGGGCCCAAATACAGATGCATGATGTGCTTTTGGTGCTGCCAGGCAGAACAGCCTTTGGTGCCATTTATCACAAGGTTTCAAGAAAATGATATTCAAGAGTTAGTGCAAATTATGAGTATGCTGGGAAGCTGTTCTGACACCTGATAAGCCACTGCTCTTCTGCTCTAAAAATCCTCTGTATCTGCTTATGCTTTGCAAAGCAACATCAGTATGAATGTGTCTGATTTTTGTAAAGTGTGCTTTTTCAGTAGGCATTCAAGTTGCTTTGGGCTGCATGATTATGAGAGCTGAGTCTCAGCTCCAGCTCTGCTGTCATCACCAGCATTCATAATCATTGATTGAGAGATGCTGGGCAGTGGGAATCGAGCTCTGGTGCAGCTCCAGATGATTGCCTTCCTGTCCTGGAGCCTCAGCACACGCTGCACAAATGTCACCACGTAGTGATTGCCATCACTCCACTGGATAGCCAGGCAGGTAAGGAAGGCTGTGCCTATCATTTAAATGAGATGTTGGCTCATCTGAGATTCACAGTCCTGCCACAAGGTTAATTACTTTTCTTTAAATAAATATGGCAGTGAAATCTGGCATTTTTTTTCTTTGGTATACTGATAGAAAACTCAAGGAAAGGAAAACTGGTATGAATTTACACTTCACAATTGCACTACTATGCCTGGAAAATAATGGCCCTAGTACAGGTGCGGATAAACTGGAGTCACTGATGAAGTGATCATATGGACAGCAGAAGGCTTATCTACGTGGGGAAACAGCTTGACCAGCAAACCATTTCTCACATAACCAAAGCCTAATCAGTTCTGCAAAGTGGAGAGGTGGCCATGGCAGGAGGAAGGTAACATGGCTGTAACCATCCAGAAATTCTGGTATTTGCTGCACCTCATCTAAGGAGCATGGAGTGAGGGGATGTGCCAGCACCTTCTTTGGACCCCCAGCCACTGCCAGCTGAGCACGCTTCCAGGGGGTGTCAGTTGGCTGGGGATTTAGTTGTGTAATGGGATGAAACATAAATACAAGTCCTGATAAAATCTCTGGAGACAGCATCAGAACTATTTGACATCTTACCAATTCATAACACACCCACTTTCAATGCTCCACTTGAACCAGGAGCTCTGCATGTGAAATCACGCTGTGCAACATGCCATGGGTATTTTCAGACATCGCATGCCATGCCTGCTATCCAGTTCAGTATGACCCTGCAGAGCTGCCTTTTTGGCTGTTTGTTCTGACATTTCCTAAACAAGGGAATCACTGCAGCTTTCATATTATAGTGGCTCCTCCAGTGCTGGCTCTCAAGACTGTCCACCCACCACCTCCAACTAAAGGTCCCCAGGCAGGAAACCAGCCCCTGAGCCAGTGGCTGGTGCTCCAGCACAGCTGCAGGAGCAAACTCCCGTGTTGCCAAGGAATGGAAAAGGGAGGGAGATTAATTTTCTACAGTGAGCTCATATTCTGAGAATGAGCCATGGGAGCTCATTGCTAACATATGCTGCACTAGACAATACACATGCAGGGCTGTTGGAGCCTCTCTGGGGGTTGCCTGCAATCCCAAACAACAACTCAGGAGAGACTTACATGGGGGTGACAATGGCAACTGCACCTCCTCATGCTGCTGAGAGATCAGACACCAACTGGCCAGATGTTAACACTGAGGGATTTAAACCAGTCATGGTGCTTTGAAGTTTTTTTCTGAGGTCTGAGTATATTTTCTTAAAGGCTAAAATACACTTTGAGTGCTGTGCTGTCATTGCAGCATCCGGTGCTGCCGTAGGATGTCCCAGTATCCCAGAATAGAAGGCATATATATATTTTTGTTGAGATTTACTTTCTGAATGAACTAAACATCAAGCAATTGCCGTAAAGCTTTTCTCTGAGTAATGCTCTTGTCCTTCCAGATTTTGGTGACTATCTGACACAGTCAATACTGGCTAAAGATTAAAGGGTAGAGGGAGACTGTAGGTCTGGCTGTGGTTTCCTTCCACCCTGTCCTGGCAAAACAAAGTAAAGACAAATGCCACATCCCGCCCTGCGCTTTAGGTAGGCGAGCGGTTCGGGGATTCGGCTGCAGGTGGGCGGGAGGCTGCTGGACTGGGCTGCCCTCACAAACAGGCCAGGCTGTGCCTGTCCTCCCTGGCCACAGTGCACAGGGGAAGGAGCACAGTGGGCGCTGCAGCTGTGTCACACCAGGTGCCTGAGGGATCCTGGTGGAAAGGCTGGCAAAGAGCCTTGAGGTTTTCCTGCGAAGGACCATACGGACTTTGGAAGGAACTTAGGACATGTCAGATTAACATGCATTGAGAAGGTTGTGCTGATCCTTGGGACAAGGGTGTTCTCAGCTGAGGTCCTTCCCAGACATTTTGCCTCTGTGAATTTCTAATGATGACTTTCTCCCTTTTTCTTGATGTGACTGGGTCTAAGCCCACAAAGAAACCATGTTTTTCATGGCATCAAACTCTGTTGTGCAGAGGTGTTACTAGGCTTACCCAGTCCAAGTTTTTATCTCCTGGTGACAGCAGGGCTAACTGAGCATTTGCTTTAAGCTCCTCTATCCCAGGGGAGTGCACCCAGAGCAGAGGGGTGCTGGGGATGTTGGGAGCTGTGGGATCATTCCAGGAGCCACCTCCCTCTGCACTTTGTCAGGTAGCCAGTGGCAAAGCCAGGAAAGTAGGGAAGATGGACGTGTAAAAAGCCAGACATGGTTTATGCCCAAAGGCCAGACAGAATCAATATGTTCCCACAGAGCATATTGCATCGAACCAGTGTTTTCTGGTGGAAAATTTCTGACACGCTTGAAACCAGAGACTGGATTTATTTGCAAAGGCCTAGTGAGTGATAAGCAGGTGATTTAGTACAACATTTATTTTGCACTGGGAAAAGAATTATATTAAGGCTAGCATGGTTTTTTTTTCTCTGTGATGCTGGGAACAGGGTGACTGCCCAGCAGGTCGTGGCAGAAGCTGTGTCTGCTCTACTTTTTATCCAATTGTGGTGTTTTTGCTAATGGAGATGGCAAAAAATAACCACTGTTAATTAGAGCTGGGGAGATGCCAGTTCTTGATTTGGAATAAAACTGAAAATGCTGGCAATTTTTAGGGAATGCTTTTTCTTGCAAAACAATTGAGATTCACAAGTCACTAGATCACAAATCTAGTAGTGCTTACAGGAAATGGCTATAAACCCTCCCTAGCTAGTTGGGAAAAAAAATGCTTCTTTTGTAATATGCTGTATTCAGCTCCTTCTAGATGAAGAAATCAAACAGATTTACCAGCAGAATGAAGAACCTTTCCCTGATTTTATGCTGAACTCTGTACGTTCTTGCAAACTGCTGTTTGTACAGTAAGATAAAGAAAACTTCTGTTGCATGGGGGTTTAGAGATGTCAGACTTTCATCTTGTCCTGAATCTGCTCAAAATATCCCACATGAAAAAAATGAAGCATTAAAAAAATTACTGCTATGCATAATAAAACCACTACAGAAATTGTTATTTATACACAAATATGTAAAAATCAAACCAGAGCCAAGAGGACACATTTCAGCTGTATGGAAGTAAAATGATTTGCTAACTCCCAGATAGAGGCAGTGACCTGAAACAGAGCAGTTTGCACAATATATGTCAATATGGTCAAAGACAGCAGTTTTTGATTAAAAGAAAGAAGCAGAAACTGCTGGGAAGTTTTTGCCCAGCTCTGAAGCAGGAGGCTCAAGGCAGCACTTTCAGTGCCACTGCCACTGACCTATCACATCAAGGAGAGACAGGAAAAAAATTCTTATTCCATCTGATGTGGTTGCTTACAGCTGTGAGGGACAGCCCAAAACTTCACCACAGGGCTCTTCCTGGCCTCAAGTCCTGCCAGGATGCCCTGCAGGGGTAGTCCCTCTGTGGCAGCCTCACTCATGAGACCTGGTCCATTGGAGTGGTGACATGCATAGGCCAGGAAGGATAGGGAAAGAGCCATCTCCTTTCCCTATTCCTTTTCCTTCCATGATTGCCTGTTGCCATCCTGCAGTGAGTCCCACCTTTGCTTTTCCAGTCAATTAGAGAATCTGGGGGGAGAAGCCCCTGTTTTGTATCTCACAGTGAGAACTGCACTGAGAGTTAACTCTAAGATTGAAAACAAACTATACATCTACCCTGAGGATGGGCTTTTTCCAGCCTGCTCCATAAAGCTCCTTCATGCTGCTCTGGAGTCTCTTGTCCTCTCCACTATGCAGTGAAAGCTCTGCTCCCTTCTGCAAGAGGTGGATAGGGACTGGAAGTCATTAGTGGCTGTTGAGCCTCAGCTCCATCCACAAGCCTGGCAGGTCTCAAACCCACCACAGCTATGGCTCAGTTGTTGAGGTCAGCATGGCTGTGCAAGAGGTTTGTTGCTGATGGTACACCTGGATTTTCTGCTGATGGGATGAAGGGAGGCTTAGCCCACCCATGAGCTCCTGCCTCTCGCTCTCCCACCACTGTGATGCACAGGGTCCCAGTGGGTCCCAAGGGATGAGGAGAAGTTGGGTCTAGAGCCATGCTGGGGGGCCCTGTGCATGGTGCTTTCAGGGCAGCACATGCCCTCACACTGCACAGCTGCCCCAGGGAGCCTGGCTGCTCATCCTGCATTGAGGTGGCATTGCAACAGGAGGGTGGGGGCACACAGTGAGGCCACCCCAGGGGGGCAACAGCCAAAACAGGGCTGTGTTTAATTTCCACTGAATATGTGTGTGACAGCCTTGGCCAGCAAGATGTCTTCAGGAGATCCCCCTTGGTCTGGCAGGAGAAGCTTTCCTCTCCACAGGCCTTGAAGTGTGCCAGTGCTCAGTAAATCTAATTTAGTCCAAATTTACTGAAGACACCATCTCTTCTGAAAAGTGTATTTACTTTCCTTCTGGCAGTGACCCAACAACACAACGCTACAACTGCACAGAATTGCAAGTGCAGTGTATTAAATTATTGCTGCTCCTTCTACTGACATGCAGAATGGAAGCTATAACTGATCTCTTTTTCCATGGAAATCTATTGCATTTAAGTATATCTAATTGAGTAAATCTTATCTGTACACAGGGACTGCTTGTCCTATTGCCTCTCTGTCACTCTGGGATTGTATTAAGGTGCCTCATTGTGCCCAGAGTATGTATCCTTATAGACCTATGCGTGTATCTCAATTGCAGCTCCTCCAGCCCCCATTGGACTCTGAACTCTTTTTTTTTTTTTTTTTTTTTCCTTTTCTTTTGAGGGCCCCAGGAAACTCCGCTTTATAGCTCTTATCTCAGCCAGGCAGTGGTCAGCTGACTGCCTTCTGCAGAGAGCACAGTCTCTTCTCCCAGTTACCACAACTGTTGGAGCTTTGAAGTTGATGATTTTATGCTGTTGGAATACAAGTTGTTGATTAGAAGTATTAATAATGAGTGCTTGACTTTATAATTAGCCCTATATCTATACTTCAGTCAGGAGCTGTTAGTCTTCAATGAACACACTACAAATAATCCATTTACTTTTAAATAAATTGGCACTCAATAGCTATCTTAATCAATCTAATTCTAGATTCTTATTCAGGAGTCTCTGCTTTGACACTTATAATCTTCCTTAGGATAGCAGCAGCTCGGTTTGGTGGACCACAGGGTTTGCTTGGGATTTGGAGACTCAGAAGGGCTGAGTGGGAGAGCAGGCAATGGTCTGCTCCCTTGCATCTTCCCTGTCCATCAGCTACAGGGAAAATCACCTCATGATAGTGAGACTATAGCATTGGTGGGACAGAGATTTGGGCCTCCTGTCACCTCCATGAATTATTTGATATCTCCAGTGGTTAATAAATTTCCTTGAATCTGATATTGTTAAAAATTACATTTTGTTTTTCCATCAGTAAAATTTTAAATTATCTGCTAATATTTAGAATAGCTTGATTTAAATTTGATGATCACTTTATTGATTTGCTAAGGTAAAGGCTCTTCTCGCTTATTGCCACACCTGATCAAATGTCAGGTAATAGGTCTATCAGAGAGCTTCACAGCAGTCAATGACCACTTGCAGATAGGATGATTGCAGAGAGCTGGGAGCTTCAAACTGAGTTTGCACTGCAAAGTTTGGATTCTGTGAGTCCTAGGCAGGTGAGTTTTATGATTCAATCCCCCATCCATGAAGTGAAGATTATTTTTGGGAGACAGAATCTTCTAATAATTTACCCAGTTGGAGAAAATATTTGAATGTGTGTAAGCAAAGAACCTCATATCAAGCAGTTACAAGATTTTATTGTGAGAAGGAATCACATTTTTATGCCTTTTTGAACTGCCATCCTTAATTGTTTCTTGGTCATTTGTGTGGATAGCAAAGAGAGGACTGTACTGTTTCCGGAGGTGAGAGGGCCAGCCCTCAGCTGGTTGACACTCTGTGCTAAAGGCACATTAGCACTCGAGAGGTGAGGATCACAGTGATGAGTTTTCTTTTGAGGGGGTTGAATTTTTTCACTAGCAAAAGAGAGGTGTCCTTTTTATAGAGCACAGTTAAAATCTGAGGAAATTATTCCTCCCTAGAGGATGAGAGTAGGTGTGAATATCTCAGCAGTAAGCAAAGATTTTGAAACCCCACCAGGGAGTTCCTGAAGGTGATGAAAATACTTTTTTTCTACATTGTTTTGCAATATGTTTTTATCCCCATGAACCTCTTATCAAAATAATCACACAAAACCCCCCAAATCTTGCTGCAGATTGATTTTTATTTCTCTGCATCTTCTTCTTAGTGAAAATAAATAAACAAAATAATGAAAATACCACCCGGCTTATGATGCCAGCGGAGATTACAAAATCCCAGTGTGCTTGGGGCGGTCGGGGGTGTGTTGCACGTTGTGCTGGGTGTGTGGTAGTCTGTTCCTAGCCCTGGGCAGTCACAGAGAGACAAGTCAGGTAAAGGAAACAGAGGAACTAACATGGATATGGCTGGTAGGTCAGCTCCACCGGACACCTGGGATAGTTGGGATGGCAGGAGACCTGGAGATATGATCTTTAACACCCCTTCTAACCCAAACCACTATTATTCTAAGACACTGCTTTACTAATTACAGGTGCTTGCAGTGGAGGTTTGGCTGGCTGCAATGTCCTGGCTGCCAGCTCTTGCTCAGGCACAGCCCACCACATAGATGGAGCTCTGTCCTTCCCCAGAATAAAGGAGGTGTCATGATGGACAATGCTCTTAGACCCCAGGGACTCCATAGCATGAGCAGCACTGTAGTTGCCAGAAAGGAGCCAAAAACCTGCCAAACCTCAGCCAGGATGAGGAGAGAGAGTCCACGTGGGGCTTCGTTAATAGGGAGCCATTTGGGGTTGCTGAACAAAAGGACTTGTCCTGCAATGGTACAGTAGGCAGGGAGTGGTTTGGTTTATTTGACTGTGTTTCAGCCAGGTCTGATTTTTTTTTTTTTCCACTTTGAAAGTTCCTTTATTCTTGTTTGTGCTTCCACAAAACAGCTGCGGTGTTTCAGAGCTCCTGGGGTGTTTTTTGTGTGCACAGTGGAGAGGGGTCTAGATCAGGGCTGGGATGGGTTCACACCACATGCCAGAAAACTTCCCCCAGCCAGTGAACTTTAAACCTCCCATAGTCCAGATCAACACCTTAAATCACTGCAAGATGCCACAGCAGGAGAGAAGAAAGGCCGAGGGGCAGCAACAATTTTATACAACTTTACAGGCAGAGGGAATCTGTTAGAATTTGTGAGAATGGCCATGTGATGCAAGAAGTGGAAAAGCTCCAATGGCTCTGCAAATTTAACTCTGGCATGGGGGGAGCCTAGGAATAACACATTTTATAGAAGTTTTCATTGTTGGCTTTTCCCAGACAGCTTCTTTATCTACTGGGACTTTGTTCACTAATGCTATTTGATGTTACCTTTCTTTTTCCCTTGTCATTTTTCCTTTCCAGTGACCTGCTGTTGTCCAATCCTTATTACTTGGAGTCATGTGGGTGACATCCGTTTTTCCTTCTTCAAAAAATTCCACAATTTTTACTAAAGGATAAATCATATCTTATTTAAAGTCAACAGAAAAACTTCAATAAGCCCCAAACTGGACCTGAAATTGTTGCTTCCTTTCAGATTTCTCAATATGATATTTGCCTCCTAGCAACCACTATTTGCAGGCAGTAGTACAGAAATATTAAGCTCTTCCTTGTGTGTTGCAACTGGCATCCTGGTGCATCCCACAGAGCTTTACAAAGCACCTGGCTGTATCAACTCGCTCCCCTTGCTGTAGGTGTCATTTAAACATCAGTGTTCTACCACAGTCTGAAAAATGAACGACTGTCCTACAGAGGTTATAATGGAAGGATAGGGAGTGTTGCAGGCTAGATTAATACTCCAGGTGTAATAGAAGTACCCAGTCTGGGGATCGCCTGTGGTTTTACTGCCTGGAGTATCCCAAATGGGCAGTGAAGCTCTCTCTTGGAGCTGCACTTTGTGCATCAGCTCATTCCACGTGCAGTCTTCCAATCCTGCTCTTTGACAGCTAATTTGGTGCCTTTTTCTTCCTTTAATTACAGCAATTCATCACACTCTCTGCTAGCTCATCCTCTCTGATATACCAGTATGGTGAATGTCATTTGTTCAGGTAGCACAAGGTGAAGCTTGCCTTCTGGGAGCAGAGATTTTTCCTTAAGGACCTGGCAAATGCCCTCAGCTGAGTGAAAGAAGTCTTTGGGTTATTTTGTCTCCCTTCTGCTTCCTTTCCTTCTATTTTTGAATGTCCATTCCATAGATTCAGTTTCTGATTAGCCAAAGTTGTGGGTCTGTTTGGGGAAACTCAAGATGATCTGTATCAGAAGAGAGTTGTGTGTTGTTCCTGTGGGAGTGGAGAGCCAACAGTGTTCATGTGGCTCCATCAGCAGGACATTTCAAACAGGTGTTTGTGGTTTAGAACAGTCTGGCCTCCTTAACTCTTTCTTAAGGACTTCACAGTAACATTCATCCAAAACCTGTGAGATGGCTAATCTCCATTCTAGCATATCCTCTTTGAAAGTTGCCAGTGACTCTTCCTTGTTCATTAGTCACTAATTTAAGATCTGAAGGACTTGTTGCTCATGATATTGGTGGCGTGATTCACGGTTATTTAGTTGTGGTGTTTCATGAGAATCTCAACTTCCATTAAAGGAGAGGAAAGAAGTAAATATTTAGTGCACTAAATGATTCCAAAAAGAAGGCTGAATATACAAAGTGGCAGGCCCAAAATTTAGAAGGCAAGTTAAGAGTCTGCCACCTTTAAATCTATATTACAGTTATTATTTTGAGATGTCACGACATGTGTAATTAACTCCTGAATTTTCAGAGCCTGGAGCAATTCAGTTGGGAAGAATTACAGTTTTAAGCTGCAGCCCACCTTTGTAATCTTCCATGGTTTAGCTGAGCGGGAAGAGGATGCACTGGGAAACTGCTATGTATGTGTGTATTTCTTTGTATGCTGCATATATAAGTATTCATATTAGCACATCCATTTTATGTATCTGTCTTGCTAACTGGACTGTTTGCAAGGCTAACATCTATTATCCAGGAATATAAAAGGTTTAAGAGTAATGGCACAAATATACTCTGCATTTCACTGGTTCAAGAGTCATAATATCTGGATCATATAAAAATAGCTATTTAACAACTGTTTCTCCCACAGCAATTAATAACCTATGAAAGTGGAAAGATGATGAACATCATATAATTGGTATGAGCAGAGTTTAATGAGACACTATTTTCTTGGTAAATAGAATATTCTCTTTCTTGAGAATAGAAAGAATAATTGATGATAAATATTTATAAGTGAATAATATCTTTCTCCTGTCATGGAGGCTTCATCAAGAAACTACACTTCAAAAAAAAAAAAAAAAAAAAAAGTACTCACATTAGAAATGCAGCTTATTTACTGTTTAGTATTTGTAGTGCAAGTGGTTCCCAGAAGACTGAATCTAAGATCTCGTGCTTCCCATGCCAAATTGCTTGATGCTCAGATCAGGCTACAGTGTAAGTCCAGCTAACTTCAACAACACTCTGGTGTCAAAGTCCGACACAGAAAGGTGTCTGGATGTCTCCCTGAGTAATGCCCATGGGAACCATGTCAAAAGTACTCGATCATCTGTTGAGCATATTTCCTATGAGGGTAACAGTTGACCGAGGCATGAGAGATGGACACTGTTCCTCACGGCTGCTCTGGGAACAAATCCTGGAGTAATGCACCATGAAGCAGCAGAAGCAATCTCAGGGTTACATACGGATTTTCTTAGCCACTTGTGTGGCTATTTACTGTGCTTCATCATCCAATTGAGTTGGATGCTACACAGCACTAGTCGTTTGTATCAGGGAAGTTGGGTAAGCATGTGTACCTTAAGGAATGAGTCAGCTACAAGATGTCTTTCAGCAAGTACAGTTTTTATTCAAAGCTTTGTTCTTTAATCTAATTGCACACAAGTTATAGCAGAAGACACCAAATGGTTTCCTCTATAGAAAAAACAAAATACCCTGTCTGGGCTATGCTCCCAATCACGTACATTTTGATGTGAAACACAACATCCTTGGAGCTGCCACAACTGATGGGCCAGAAGGAGCTGGGCATTCCAAACTCCATGCACCATTTCGCCAGTCTGCTGCCTGCAGGGTACCCCCATGGAAGCATCATGTCTTTGGGGAGCATTTTGGAATCTGGAACCACCCTAAATAATGCATCCTCTAGTCACTGACTTACTCTGTTTCTGCAGCTCTACTTAAAGTGCCTTATGTGGGTTTTGGGGGATGCACTTTCTGTAGTAATTCCAGTCACTACTGAAATGATCACTTGAGAGCCATCTTGGACATGGCATGAGCTGTGCATGTGCAATATGAACCTGTTTTGTAAACATATACTGTACAAGGCACTCGCTCTTGGCCAGCTCAGTTGACGTGTGCTACAATAATGGTCTGACTGCAAGTAAAATAATGTGAATATAAATATTGATATTTCAATTACTTTTTAAATTGTACTTGCTGCGATCCCTGTGCCTGACTTGGGCATTAAAGTATGGATTGTATCTGATTCTGAGAACACATCATTTTGTCTGTTCAATGCATGTTATAGCTTATACTTCCATCCTTGGGTAATCACCTCTGCTTTAAAGAGTGACTTTAAATTGTATTTACACAATAAATTAATGTTCACTTCTTGCAGTGAAAAATTGGAATCTATGTAAGTGCAATTTTCTCTGCTCTTCTTCCATGATTCAGTCATAAATAAGAAGCTATGAGTGCTCATGGGACAGTGCAATGGCTTCTCACAAGCAGTTGCTTTTACAGCTCTTTTATGGCTAGGATATTGAGGAACTAACAGTTTGAAACGGAACCAATGGTGGTTGTAAATACATCTCTTAACATGCATATACCTTCATTTTTTTTTCTAGGAAATCAGATGATGGTATAACAGAGAGTCCTGAAGAACCTCCTTTTGAAGGCAAAGGTGACCTCTTTTCAGCAACATATTAATGGGTGTGTGGACAGCTGTTGTGACTGCAAGGCAAGTTTCTTTATTTAAGGAGGAAGAATTCATACTTGTGTATTTAAAATTTTCCCTGGTGACAAGTAGTATGAAATGCTACTGTGCTTTTTCCTAAGGCATGTGCTTAGATAGGATTTGCTCTAAAGAAATTGAGGGGGCAACACTGCATGCCAGATGTCATCTTAAATATTCTTGCTGAACAAGGTCATGTGAATTCACCTGGGTTCAAAACAATTTCCCATACAGGATCAGGGATTATTATTTCACGGAGACTGAATAAAAGATACAAGTCTTAAAAGCAACATTTTTTTTTTTTTTTAATTTTTTAATTTTTTTTAGTAATATTCTGAATGGAAATTTTATTCTCTTCTTAAAGGAAATCAAACTGAATAAAACATTATGAGT
>JANHGN010003080.1:18947-30724 GCA_024605025.1 Megaceryle maxima
CTGGGTAAAAAAATTTTCCCAAATTGGGGAACGGGGATATTTTGGGCAAAACTGTACACTTATAAGTTTGTTTTTTTTTAAGAAAATTGTTTTTTTTTTTTTTTTTTTTTTTTTTTTTTTTTTTTTTTTTTTTTTTGTCTCTAGCAAAAAAGGACCTCGTGCTACCTATTCTGAGTGGCTGTCCAAGATGGGTGGGAGAGCACAAGGCATCTCTCGATATCATGTTATGTACAGGTAGGTTTGAAAAGAGAACTGCATGTAAAATACAGAAACTAGTGTGCACACAGAGTTGTAGAAATTCCAGGAAAAATATGGTCTGTGTTATAATATGCTGGCTAGATCTGGTTTTTGCCCAGTTACTGCTTTGTCTTCCTGGAGATGCTCTGCAGGAGATGTTTTGTACTGCCAAAATTGCACCAGAGCACAGGAGTGATTCCAGAAACTTGCTCACATCCTTAAGAAGGTGTCTAGATGCAGATGCTCCCAACTATATTTTCTCAGTGTCTTGTTCCTGATTATGCAGTTAGATAGGTGGCCTCAGAGCCAGAGCACCTGCTGAAGCTGGACAGAGAAAATCACCATGATTTATTGAGAATTTAAGGATGTTTGATGGTTTGGGTCCTGACTTGAGCATCCTCTCAGAGGAATTCTCGCACGTGCAGGTGTCTAGCACTGTATGGGGGGGGAAGTGAAGTTTCCAGTGGCACATTTCTGATGAGCTCATAACCTGCTTAAGCAAGTGCCTGTCTTTTTAAAGAAAAACTTTGACTCATTTAACTGAGGGCATCAACATTAGGACGTGTATTCTGATCCAGAATGTGCTTTTGAAATAAATTCCCCATCACCCCCACTCACCACACCTCGACTTGCATCACAGAGCTGTCCCCTAGAACACAGCTCAGCTCCTTTTGGTCAAAACTAGACTGGAGGGAGAGCACCCAGCACCAGACATGGGCTAGTCCAGAGGGGTCCCCCTCCCTGCCCAGAGGTGTACAGCGTGGATGTTCTCAGCACCAGCTGCGTAGTTCTGTTGCCTCCCCTTGTGCCACACTACTTTGTAGTGTCAGTATGGTCTCTGCATGCTGTTGAGAGGTTTAACTTGGGCCTTAACTTTCTCTGCTTGGAGGAGACTATCCAGACAGAAAGAGCACAGATGTATTGCTGTGTTCAAACTCAACCCATCTGCTTAATTTGGGGGAAAATAGACAAAACTGCATACTGGTTTGTATTAAGAAATATTCATCTTGGAAATAGCTGTTGGGAGAAAAAGAAAGGATGGGGTATTTTTAATATCAGATTAAAAAAGATGAAGGGAGTGGAACATCTTCCTTAGGAGGAAAGGCTGAGGGAGCTGGGTCTCTTTAGCCTAGAGAAGAGGAGGCTGAGGGGTGACCTCATTAATGTTTATAAATATGTAAAGGGTGAGTGTCAGGAGGATGGAGCCAGGCTCTGCTCAATCTCAATGAGTGATAGGACAAGGGGCAATGGGTGCAAACTGGAACACAGGAGGCTCCACATAAATCTGAGAAAAAACTTCTTCACGGTGAGGGTAACAGAGCACTGGAACGGGCTGCCCAGGGGGGTTGTGGAGTCTCCTTCTCTGGAGACATTCAAAACCCACCTGGACGTGTTCCTGTCTGACCTGGTCTAGGGGACCCTGCTCTAGCAGGGGGGTTGGACTCGATGATCTTTCGAGGTCCTTTCCAGCCCCTAACATTCTGTGATTCTGTAACTGGGGGCAAGCTCCCGGTGTGGCTTGCTGTGCTGGTTACTGGTGTAAGCAAAACGTGCTCATGCGGTCACGCACCCATCTTACCTTTCAGCATGGGGTGGGCTGTTGTTTCAGCAGCTGACGCTCTTCCTTCACCAATTTGCAGAAACGCCAGCCGTACAGAAGCAGTTATGTCTTTCAAGAGCAGGGAGAGCAGTGTTCCAGAAGACCTGCTGCGGTAAGTGTGCTGCTGCTGACCGCAGGTTGTGAAACCCCTGTTGGTGTTTCTGCCGTGTGCAGCCAGCGACTTCTGTTGTCTGCAGGAGAGCCTTTGTGAAAATGAGCACATCACCTGAAGCCTTCCTGGCTCTGCGGTCCCATTTTGCCAGCTCCCATGCGCTGATGTGCATCAGCCACTGGATACTGGGTATTGGAGACAGACATCTGTCCAACTTCATGATCAACAAGGAGACGGGTGGCATGGTGGGAATAGACTTCGGATGTGCCTTTGGCTTAGCCACGCAGGTACGTGTTTTAGGATTAATTTGGTACAGCTTTTGCATTTATTACGTGCAGTTATAGGTGTGTTCTCAGTATTGAATTTGATGTGTCTCGTTTACCATTGTCTGATGCAAAATAAGCTTTACAAGTTATTTATAGCTAATCAGAATAAAATCTCGGTTTCCACGTCTTCAAGCAGAGAGCTGTAGAGTTTCACAGGGTCTATATGGTGGTGCTTTGTATAGTTCAGCCGTGCTTCCAACTGCCATCATTAAATGGTCATGACTAGAGCTTTGATGTCACAACTTGACCCTGTTCTACTGAGTTGCATGTTATTTTCTGTTAAGTGACAGAGTATCAAAGCTTAAAAAGAACAAAATATTACTTATTTCTAACCCTTCTGTTCCAAGGCTGATTAACTCTTGTTTTCTTTTGACTGTTCTTTCCCTTGGCTAGTTTTTAGGCGTGCCAGAGTTGATGCCTTTCCGCCTGACTCGACAGTTTCTCAATCTGATGATGCCAGTGAAAGAGTGGGGTCTCATTTACAGTGTGATGGTCCATGCCCTAAGGGCTTACCGTGCAGATCCAGATCTCCTCATCAGCACAATGGATGTATTTGTGAAAGAGCCTTCTTTGGACTGGAAGGTGGGTTTGGTTTGTTTTTTCTCCTTCCTTTTTCTTCACGTGAAAATTCTTAAGCTGTGCTAAGGATAAAGCTGATCAAAAAGGAAGTATTTCTTGAAGCTCACTTGCAGTGCTCTTTTTTATCTTTCCTTGTTTTACTGAGTTCTCAGAGAAACTGAACTTCAAGTATTTAAAATCACAGAATTCTTTATTGATGGACAAAGAACAGTAGCGCACATCTGTGTTATCAGTGTACTGTTCTTTATCTGCATGGTAGCCCTACAAATGTGGGTGCCTCTTGATCACATTGTCACTTATGGCAGCAGCATAAATATTTTCAAGTTTTTGCATTAAACCCCACAAATTTACACAACACTGCTATATATCAAACTCATAATTACAAGGGAAAAAAATAAACTAGTTGCACTTCAGTAACTCCAGTTGTAAATTAAATTTTAAGTCATAGGTAGGCCAGATATCATCTCACTACTTTGCCCTCCATTGCATCTGCAGTTAAGAGTCAGTGGCTTGACTTGCTCTGAGCTGGCAGCTTAAAGGTCATTTTAAGTGTGTGATTTGTGATAAACATGGCAAATTTGTTTTCACTTTAGAACTTTGAACAGAGACAGCTGAAAAAAGGAGGCACATGGATTAAGGAAATAAACACGTCTGAAGTAAACTGGTACCCTTTGCAAAAAGTCAGCTACGTCAAAAGAAAGCTTACAGGTGCCAATCCAGCAACAATCACGTGGTAAGATGCTCTCCTTTTGCTTCAGACTGCTCCACACAGAGCTTTGGCAGTCTCCCGCGTCAGGTTTTGCTCCCTTCGGGTAGAATGGCAGCTAGGAAAAGAGGAGAAGCAGACAGGGCAAAATTTCAACAAGCCTCCTGTCGGAGTCGTTCTGGTCCCTGTACAGGCTCTCTGACTCACCCTGCCAGCCAAAACGCCAGATATCTCCCCAGGAGTGTTCTTGCTCCAGCACAGGCCTCCTGAGCAGTTTTACTGCTCCTGGCAGCACACGCCTCCCCGCCCTGTAAGCCTGCTTAACTTCTCACTCCTCAGACTCCTCCTCTTTATGTTCATCTCCGCAGCTTTTAGTCTAGGGGTAGTATTTAAATCAATATGCTTCTGCTGCACAGTTGCTTGAAATGGAACCTGGACCAGCTGTACGGGAGGTATGGAGGTAAACTGCTTCCCAAAAACATCAAATTCAGATCTGATGGCATTCTCGGGTTATTTATGTCAGTCTAGTCAAGTCTGGCTCAAGCCAGAATGTCTTTAAAGTTCAGCTGAAGTACAATTAATCCCTTCCATCCTCTTCTAAAAAGACATTTTGGATTAATCAAGGAAAAAAAAAAAAAAAAAAAAGGCAAAGAAAGCAAGCCTGTTTTAAAACCATACAAATACTGAAAAGTGCAGGACTTGGGAGGAGTCCCTTTTGCGGTCAAGGCTGAACTGGAAAAGGCAACAAAATCCTTCTCGCCGACAGAAATCAGGAGGGCAGATAAGGAGATAACAGCCTGGATGTGAACTGCTGCATCCTTCTTTCAGTTAGAGACCTTTGACAAGATTGAAATATTCCTGGCAAGTACCCACTAGTAAAGGATGCCTGAAATCACCAGTCCTCTCTGGCCAAGCCTTCTCCAGCTATTCAATAGTCTCCACATCTTGAAAAATAAAGCTACATGAGTCTTGTTCCAGTACTGGTTTGTATTTAAAAATCCACCTCAGTTTTGGGGTTTTTTTTTGCTTGTTTCTTTTAGTAAGAGCTTATTTTTCTGTTCTCAATTTTAGTGATGAGCTGCGCCTGGGCCATGAGAAGTCACTCGCTTATAATGATTTTGCAGCTGTGGCTCGTGGTCATCCTGACCATAACCTCAGAGCCAGAGAGCCAGAGGACGGACTTTCCGAAGAGACCCAAGTGAGATGTCTGATCGATCAAGCAACAGACCCCAATGTTCTTGGCAGAGTCTGGGAAGGATGGGAACCCTGGATGTGAGGGACTAAAGCCCAGCCTGCCAGGAGGAAAGTTCCCCGACACACAGCTGCAACCAGCTCAGTATTTTAAGGCTAAAAAAGGGAAAAAAAAAAAACAAACCTTTTGGTCATTTTTATTGTCATCGGGTAACTTGACTGATATGGAAAATAATATCTTTGTATTAAAGGTGTTTTCAAAGTGAATTTTATGAGGTTTTTTTATGGTTCTTCAGCAAAGTAGCTTCGTTGTCTTTGTGTTAAAGAACTAGAGAGGCTGTTGAGTTGGAAGACTTACTTGAAAGGCACCAAGATCCTTCAGAGGAGAGCACAAATTCACACTCTGCAAACTTGTAGGCATCTTTGCAGTGGAAGTCTGTGCTTTTGGCTTTTATGGCAAGAGACCTCAATGCCAGTCAACTGAAACCATTCTGCAGACATATGTTATTTCTAATTAAAACCAGATTTTCATATCCACAGAAACAGTGCAACAAAAATTGAACAGAAAATGGCTTATACTTTAGGTAACACCTCAAGTATCAGGGTGGTTATTTCATGGCAGGATAATGAGAAAGCAGTGATGAGACCATGATAGTTTGTTCCAGCAGATTGCTTTTTAACAACTGGAGGTTATACTCTGTTATCTCTCTCCTTTCGAAGTCTGATACTCCTCATGTTGTCTTCATTTGTTTGGCCAAAGCCAGAAGTATCTGCTTCCCAGGCAGCAGAGCGCTGTAAGTTTCTTGCCACAGCAGCACAGCACTGGCCACCACGCTGGGGTATTTGCTTCTGAAGTGGTGCCAGATGTGGCTCCTCCTCTGGCAGCCAGTTTTCAGGTAGCCTTCGGGGCAAGTGCAGCGCAGCACAGGCGACAAGGAGCAGAGGGAGGTCTCGAGTATTAGGGTTGCTCATTACCCACAGTTCATTGGAGGAGGTAGTTTCCATTGGGGCTTTTAATAATTATCATAAAAGGTGTAATAAAAACAAGTCTTTGCCCTTTCACTGCCTACCAGCTTTCCCTCCTGCCTCCGTGGCCAGGGGCCAGTCCTGGTCTCGCTGAGGGCAGCCACTGGTACCAGGCTCATGTGAAGCTTTCAGCTGGAGAGCAGAGGAATGACTCCTGGATACAGCTTCATGGAGTACTCGGGGTGGGGAAGATTGCTCACTGAGGCCTAATGAACATATACTTTGCAGCAATGATTATTATTTGTTACCTTCCTTCTTACTATATATGCTCAATTCCTTATGTCAGTAGTGTTATGAATGAAGAAGTTCAGTATCTTTATATCAGACTATTAATTAAAAATGTTGTTTGGCTGTATTTTTGTAGAGGGAACATCTATTTAAAAATAAATACACACTCTCACTTGTGTACCTCATTTCAAAAGTTCATGTGGGGCACTTCACTCACAGAAAACATCCCCCTTTACCCATTTATAATGGAGATGATAAGTGAATGACAGTGGGTTGGGGTTTTGGTTTTTTTTTTTCATGAGTAGGTGACATAATCTATTTTTATATACCCTTGGGTTTTGGTGCATGTTGTTGTTCTCCTCTCTGGTATCAGGAGAGACGGCGGCACTGTGACTGAAGAGGGGTTAGGTGAGGCACTCGCCTTTCACGTTGTCACTCTACAAATATAAGAAAGTTAAAGCACAATAAAAAGCTACATAAAAAGGCCGAGGGGACATTTGGAAATCAAGTGGCTGGTCAGAGGAGGTGTTTAATTGCACTTTTGGCACATACCTCAGATATTTACCAGGTACTTTGACCTGTACCACCGAGGACAAAGTTTGGGTTTATAGTTTAACAAGGCTCTTCTCCTAGGACTTCAGCAACAAGAGATGTTTGTGCACAGCAAGCCTCCCTCCAGCGCCAGCCCAGGCTTCCTCAGCCTTGGGGAAGGGGCTGGAGCAGGAGTAGAGCCCAGGTCTGCCAGGCAAGGGGGCAGTGGGGACCCCTGCCCTGTGCCCTCCTCTCCCTTCTGTCCGTTCCAAAAGGCTCTCAGGCCAGGGGTGAAAACCTTGGAAATGGTGAACATAGCCCTTAGACTATATCCCTGAGACTGAAAATAGTTAAAAGCTGAGGTTTGGCCCTAAAATAAGTGTTCTAATTTGAAGCCACAGCCACATCATGTTTCTAAAGGAGTATTTGTCAGCGATGGAGCAAAGCACAAAGCAGCTGCATTTTCGTGAGCAGAAGCACACCCTGGGCAAAGCAAAGGAACCTGCCCTGACAGAGCTCTCCCTGTGCAGCCGAGTGAGCCTGAAAAGAGCCTCTGCCATCCGCAGATCGCCATCCCCGGCTGCTCTCCCTCAGTACAGCCGTTAAAGGGAAAGGCTGAGACCAGCCCCTGAAGCAGGAGGAAAGTACCGGGGTGACGACACCCTCACGTCGCTGGGCTCCCTGCTGTATGGGCTGGGTTTGTTTGGCTTCCAGGAAAAGAATAAGGTGATGTGCTGCTCGGAGTCAGAGATGGCTTCAGGTCTCATGATGCAAAACAAAACTCAGTAGCTCTCCACCACTAGGGCAGAATAATTCCCTCTCAGATTAAATAACCACTCTCTTTGGAAATTCATTAGCTGCATCTAAAAAGCTATGTAGAATATAGGAGCATGTATTCTCAGCAGGATTTTAATGTATAGAATAATATTGAAGTGAGTCCTTACTATAGCTGTCAATCCTCTAAGTTCCCTCCAACTCTAGCTCATGGTACTGCAGACCACAGGGGAAGGTGCTGCAGCTGCAGCTCCCTCCCCAGCTGATAAAGCAGTTCCTGCAATGCTGTGTGTCATGCTCGGGATCTCCCCTTAGTCCCCACCACTCACCCCCAGTTTAAATGGTCTCTGGAGGTGTCTGTGGCTGAGATGTGATACAGCACCAGTGCCCATTTGGGCACGGGAAGGAGCTTACGAGCTCTGCACAAGAAAATTAATTAGGCTCATCTTCAGCCGTGGAGTAAAGTGGTTCCTGCAGCTCTTCTGGCCTCACACTGAAGGGTTTGGCCAGCTGCTTCCCGAGGTCAGGTAAATCAGCACCTATGTTTAGAGACATTTCTCCAAAACCTCATGTTTTTCTAAAGCACAGATTTAAAATAAGGATTTATTACTGCTGCTTTAAAGCTTTTTTTCCCCCCTTCACAAGTACTGAAGATGAGGCCGAGTTACTTTATTAACACTGTGCCTCATTTAGAAATTACCTGGGGTTTAAAATTTTCATTTTTAAGCTATGCTGCTTTTAAGAAATGGCATCTCTGCAGAGCGGTTGCACCGTGGCAACCAGCCACAGCACTGAGCAGTGTCACTACCCTTGCAGCAAAGCTCCCAAAGAGCTTGATCTGAGGTTAAATAGCAATAGCCAGAATAGGGTGTTAAGGGGCTTCTTCCCAGAAGGATTTGGTAACAGTGTCCACATTATTAATAGTTTCTTCCTTTGCTTGTTTTTTTTTGTTTTTTTTTTCTTTTTGATGGGACAGGAGAGGGTAACACTCCTTCTATCTGTCCATTAAACTCACAGTAAATAATACTGTGCAAGATCTCATTTGGTTAAGCGGAAAATGTAGCTGTTAATGTGAGTGCATGAATCTCATCCCTGCTGGAAAGTCATGCACACACCTGTATCAAGGACAGGTTTAGAGCAGCCACGAAAGAACGTGAGAGAATGAGGAGCACAGGGTCTGAGGTGTTTTGCTGCTGCAGCACTGGGCCTGCTGGGAGCCCAGGTATGTGAAAGATCCAATTCATCAGCTCAGCAGCCACAGGTGTAGCTGAGCAAACCCAGCCCAGGCTGGAAGGGAGTCAGAGCATGGAATTCAAATGAGCTAAAAAGAAAAATCCTTTCATTTACTGACAAATTCTTCAGCCGCAGAGTGGAGTGGCCACAGTCTGGATCAGTGCAATGAACTGACCCGAGTGAGTGTGAGCAAAAGGCTGTTAGAGCGATTGGAGAGACAGGAGAGGCATGAGACCTGGCAGAGCTGGGACGAGGGGTAGGGAGGGTCCACCCGGCAGTCACTGTGCTGGCTTATGAGAGCCAACGCCAACCTCAAGGAGCTCCTGCCCTTCCCTAGGAGTGTGCTGGCAGGGCTTTTTCACTCTCCTCACTTTGCATGTCCCAACCCCTTGAACCAGCCCCCAAGTGCTATTCCTGGTGTCTAGCTGTGGAACCAAATGATCATCACACTCCTGGTTCTTGCTGGGGGAGAAATCCAGGCAAACCCCCGACCATCTTTCTCCACCCTTGCCAGCTGGCCCTTTGTCACCAGCCAGCCCCTCCCTGTGAAACCTGGTGCCTTGAGGTGCTTCTCCTGGACAAGGTGTCCCTCCCACAGTCCTGCTCCACAGCTGCCTTTCCCCAGCCCATGAATCCCCAGGAGACAGCATCCTGCTGGTGCTGCCTCATCCTCATAGTACCCCAAGAGCAGAGAAGGGCCCCATGAGCTCTACAGGACCAACCCAGCCCTGCTGCCCCAAAAAAGTTCTGCACATCTGTCTGGGTTGCCACAGGTGAGCACACAGGGAGGAGGACAGGGAGGATTAAAGCCAGGCTGAAGCATTGTCCTGTTTCTTCTGGATGGCCTGTCCCCTATTTATGAGGAAAACTAGTGAGAAATACAGTGTGATTTAATTCCTGTCCCTGAAGGACTCAGAGTCCTGGAACTTCTCGGGACTCACAGATGGCAATATAAAGTTTTGACTTTTCTCCTTTGTGAAGGTTTCTTACAGAAAGACTGTTGGTCTTTCTTGGCAGGTGCAACTGCTCCTCTTTCCTTGATTTGGAGCAGGAATCTCAAACAGGTTTTAAATCATTTATTCTGAAATTCAGGTGCTCAAAATGTTTCTTACTGCTGATTAAACTCACTGGATCCCAGAGTCAGGCTGTGATTTGGTGGGTCAGGCATTCAGAAGGACAGGTGAGGGAGTCAAGGGCTTGTCTCTGTTTCACTGCTCATGAAATTAATTCTGCAGCTGGAACCAGATTCATCTGCTGAGATGCCAGACAAATCCACCCCAGAAAACAGTAGAGTCGCCCAGCCAGCGACAAGCATTGCTCACTTGCTCCTGGATGCTTCGCTGCAGGTGTAGCACCACCCCAGGGCTTCACACCCGGACTGGCACGTGGGAGGACCCCCTGAAATATGCTCCTGAAGTCACACATCTGAAGCTCAGCACCAAATGCAAGTAACTCACCTTCCAGGGGCCGGCTCTCGCCTCTTGGCTTTGGGGGACAGGTGTTGATAGGTCTGACCATGAGCTGTGAACAGACCTCCGGGTCCTGAAGCCACTGTCGGCAAAGCTGCACGCTGTGTGGTGGGGCTTATGTGTGACACGGGTGGCTGAGCTTTGGGCTTACACAGGGTTACCATGCCCATCAGGTGACCATTTACTGAGGGATTTTGAGAATCTTACAGCTGTACGACAGGGTACCCAGTGGGGGCTGGGTGGCCTGGCTGGGAATCATGTCTTTTTTTGGTGCAACACGCGATGGGCATTAAATGAGACTGGTTGGGCTGGCGGAGTTGCACGCCAGCACCGGCTGATGGCCAGCTGCCCTTTGGGGATAAGGACTTCAGTGCAATGAAAGCACGGTGCAGTTTCACGTACAAACAGGTCAGTGAGATGCTGGCCAAGAGGAGTAATAATTTTATGGCTCTGACAGGAGAGCTGTATCACCTTCCAGCAATTGATGGGCCCAGAGCAAGGAGGAGAGAGAGTGGGTGTCACCACCTTGAGTTTCTCAACTACCATGCTGCATGCACCCACCTTTCTACAATTCACCCAGAGAAAAAAGGTCCAGGAGCACCATGTGATGGTCGCAGGTCCCTGCTGGACAGCCAGGCCAAGGGCAGGTGGCACCGAGTCATGCGACATGAATGTACCCCAGTGCTATAAGGCAGAAGGAACAGGCAAAACTGGGTTTGGGCATTTATTTTTTGATCATGTGAAAAATTGTTTGCACTAAAAAAACCAAACCAAACCAACCAAACAAAAAACCAAACCAAACCAAACCAAAAACAAAACAAAACAAAAAAACCCAACACCACCCACCCCCCTGAAAAACCCACACCAACCAATCAGAAAAAAAAAATCACAAAAAAACCCCCAAACCAAACCAAACCAAAAAAACCCACCCAGATACTTCTTGTGCCAATGTCAAGTGTGAAATGCTCATGTAGACAAAAGTGGCATGACCAAACCTCTGATAAGCAAATCAAATCAAGTTTATTTAAACACACTCTCTCTCCGGGGCTGACTGCGGCACTAGAGTTAAATGCAAAGCCAAGCCCCTCACCTGCCAGGCAGAGCACAAGAAGCACCCTGAGCCCAGAAACCTTCCCGCCAGGCCTTTACGGCCCAGGGGAGATCATGTACCAGTCCTGTCCCAACTATTTATGTTAAAATACACCCCCCCCCTTTGATCAACAGCTGCGTTCCTGCAACAGCTGCGGTAGCGGCAGATGGAGCCCTGCCCGGAGCAGGGCAGCAGGCCCGGCGTGACCGGCACGTACCCACCGGCCCGGGGGAGCCACCTCGGAGCGAGGGGCACCGCACTGCAGGGCCGAGCTCCACACCAGCAGTGTCAGCTGCGTGCTGGGATGGAAAATCTGTAGGTGAGCTAGTCCTAAAGCATCGTAAATCTAGACTGCTCTGCTGAAGAAAAAAAAAAAGGACAGTAAATAAATGCTAAAATAGAATTTTTTAATTGGGAAAAAAAAAAAAGAAAAAGAAAAAGTGTTGCTTTTGTAATTCAGTCAATGGAGCACCTGGGGGCGAAGGCAGGGCTTTGAAGTGTTACATAACTACAAACTTGCTCATTTCACATATTTGAAATTAAAAATATTTTCATGTCTGTGATACTTGCCAGTTTAATAGTAGCAGTTTATTGGATGCCGGGGGGGGGGGGGGGGGGGGGGATATCCAGTGTTTTTAAAGAGACTCACCGCCCCGCAAAACGCCGGGGGCGGCG
>JANHGN010003081.1:0-18319 GCA_024605025.1 Megaceryle maxima
GGAAGGAAGGAAGGAAGGAAGGAAGGAAGGAAGGAAGGAAGGAAGGAAGGAAGGAAGGAAGGAAGGAAGGAAGGATTCATTCTTTGGCTTCTGGTGATGTAATATTGACCATCTGCAATTTTCATGCTTTAATCTGCTCCTACATGTTTTCCAAAAAAACCAAACCAAACCAAAAAAAACCCCAAAACAAAACAACAACAACAAAAAAACCCCCCCAAAAAACACAGATGATGACTGACACCTTATCTGGCTATTTCCATTTCTTTCTGAGCTGTTTTATTTGGGCCTTCATGCTACTGATATAACCCCCTCTATGTTTAAATTTAAGGTTTGGGTTACAGCCAAAGTATTTGACATCTCATCCAAACTGCATTCATTCTTTTCTAGAACTTTGTGTTTCCCATTCCTCCCATTCCCTTCTCATCTCTACATTTCTCTTTTTCTTCTTCCCTGATTTTCCAGGGAGGTTTTTTTTTTTTTTTTTTTCCTAGGCTAACATCTGAGTTTTCTTGGATACTTCTACTTTTTCCACCTGGCAATTCTGTTTGGGTGGAGTTTGAAAATTTTTGGACAATTTTCAGGGTTTTCTGGACATCTGGCAATCTGTTTAAAACAGGATGGGAAACTTTATACGTGTCTCTGCCCACATGCAGATGATGCCTCCAGCACATGTAGAGGCGATTGCACAGATCCCAGGAGCTCTGGCCTACAGATTATGTGCTACACAGGTGGTCTTGAGACAGATGGCAATTCCAGCCTGTTTGGAGGTCTGAGTCACAGTGATGCTGCTGGGCAGTGTGTGTGCACCACTGCCACTGTGTCCCGACCCAGAAGGTTGATTTCATGCACACGTGCAGTGCTGCCTGTCCCAAACACAACAGAGTGTTGCACAGATGACTGGATTTCTCCCTCATTCAACTTCTGGGCTTCTCTGTCCTTTATTTCCCCACCCCTTTCTTCCTGGGTCAACTAAAATTAGGGGATACCCGTCTCTTTCTGATACTCTTGGAACAGAATAAAATTAACATGTTAGGGGCAGGTGAGAGTTCAGGGGCTTCTGTCACAGCTCTTCAGATCTGGGGAGAGGTGTGGTGTTGAGTGATACTTGGGCTAATTCTCTCCCTCAGTTCCTCTCGGAATTGGTTAGTCTCATATGATAATCATTATTAGTAATAACTGTTAGGCCTGCCAGAAGGATTTTAGGTGATATTGAAACCAACTGAGCATGAAATACCTACAAGAAACACAGGCTTTTGGCTTTAGTGCTTATGATCCCCTGATCTTCAAGGGATTTACAAGTGAGGTAAACTGTATTATTCACAATTTGAAGATTAGGGAAGAGGGGCAGTACAGATGAAATTCTTTCAGAAGTATCACCTAGCTGGACAAAGTCTTCATAACCCCATCCAAATGGCCATATATTCAATCACACTTTTACTGCTTCTTGTGCTTCTGCCATTCCAAAAACTTTCTTCTGTGGGAGAGCCCTTCATCCTTGCATGTCAGAAATCTCTGCTGACAGATCCCTGGAGGTTTATTTTCCACAGCGAACCCTAAAATCAGAGCTGCTTCATAAAAGCAATGAACAGAGGGAAAAATAAAGCATTTCCTTAAGAATCCTGGGTAGAATATACAAGCCAGAATTCTGGGAAAGCAGCTTTTGTGTTTTGATATCATACAGTTGGTGTCTAGCAACTCAAATCAAATGACTTAAATAAATGTCATGACACTGCCAGGAAGTGTTCTAGGTACAGTAATGGTGCATGGAAAATCAATATTTATTATCATTTTAACTGAAAAATTAAAAAGATTTGCCATAAAATACAAGTGTTTTGCAACATTTTGCATGTTCAGAGCATGCCCTCTAGGGTGCTGTTAATATAGTTTGTCAAGTGAATGATGCATTGTTTATGCAATTATAGAGATGTAGCCAAATCTTTTATCTCTCCCTCTTTCCCTTCTCTCAAGTGGTGGCAGCAGGTAGCTGGAGCTGATGGATCACTTTTAAGCCTTTGTGGTGAAGAATATATATTTTCAGAAGTAATCTACTAATTGGTTATGCAGACCATCTCCCAGCTGTGTCCCAGCACCTAAGTGCAGGGAAATCCAAGCTCTCAGGTCTGGAAAGGGTAATGCAATAAAAACCTGTTATCATGTAGTAATTGAGGTCCAAGGTTTACAGCAGCATCATAAACATGATGCATTCAAATGCAAAAGGCCAGAGTAACTCAGGCTTGGGCAAGAGTATCAGAAGTTTATTAGTACTCTATGGCCTGGTGCACTTGCTCATTCAATGCATATTGAATTTGGAAAGGCTTAAATGCTGCTTTTAAGTAACTTCTTACAGTTTCTTTTCCTTTAGTGGTCATAGTTACTGCTGTGACTTGCTGGGTTTCACCTGACACTTGTTTTCTGTGGAGCAGGGCAATTATTTCCATGAACATTCAACTTTCTTTTTCACTTGAAAGCCATGAACTAAAAATGGAGCAGGCACAATGCAGGCACCATTTACCCACATGCTACTTCAGTCTGCTTTTCCAGACTTCCTTTTAAAGTCATAAAGGTCTGGATTCAGATAATTTGCTGATGACCTACTGACTGATAGAAATGCTCCTAAGGTGTCTTGCAGTAGTGGTGATGAGAAGCTAACCTTGTTTTTCCATTGTAAATGCTGAGAGTGGACTTAATTATCAGTTACAGAAATTGATAAAAGGGCAACAAAAACTTTCCAAAGAGCAAACCATGCAAGACTTAATGTTAAGAACACAAGGAATAGTCCTGAGGAATTTCAGATTGACTTTGGTACTATTGTGGGTTAATTGGACAAAATGCTATAACACCTGGGTACTTCAAAAAGCATACTGATAAAATTCACAATATAGCAATTTTTTTCTGTGATAAAACCAGGGATATTAGCTTGATGCCTTCTGGTGTTCCAAGATAAAACTGAGCAATTACACAGGAGAGATTTTTCAAACCTTTCTGAGCCAAACTACAAACAAGGCTCACTATTTTTCATGTACTGTAGTTAATTCCACAGCTTTGTAGAGAATAATAGACTTATGACAAACAAGTAAAAATCTGCCCCTAATTAGTTCTGCTAGAGATGTCGCAGGGTGGAGATTTCTCTTTCTGACTCTTGCACAGAGAGAGTTTATAATTTAATTTTTTGAATAATCTAACTGGTCCAGAGTCTGATTACAGATTCGAATTAGCAATTGCCCATGCACTTTCAGGAGCTACTTTTGAGTTGCTATAGCATGGAAGAAGAAAATAAATCGGATCCATATTTTAACTTTACCCAGCATTGTGTTATTCTATGAAGGAAGGAAGGAAGCTGCTATATTTCTTTAAGTCTTTGTTCAGTGAATTGAATTCAGTAACAATACATACCACTTCCCCCCAAAGATAGTATTTTGATCTGTATAAAAAGGGATGCTTGCATCAACGGAAAGGTGTTTCAAGGATTACAGAGAATCATCTATCTAGCTAAGGGACGCGTGTGAACTGGTGTGAACGGGATGAGAATTGCCAAAGAAAATACCAATTCCCATAACAGTAGCAATATCTCCATCCCTTAAAATCATGCTCAATAATACCTTTAAGAAGAGTCTCTCTGCTGTTCATAGCACAAAAGTTACATTTTTTGCATGTATGCCCACCCATAATCTTTTAAGTCTCTTATCTTGAAACTCACTTTATCTGGTTGATGGCATGATTTGGAGAAAGAACAAGAAAGGATCAGGAGTCATAAAATGTGAGAACTGGTGGAGAAATGCCTACAAATGGCAAATGTGCAGGGAGCTTTTGAGAAACTGAGCCTGTGCCTGAATGGGAAGCCAAGAGTGGGAGCTCTAAGATTTTGGCTAAGTCCCTTTAATAAAATAAAATAGAAATCTTGCAAGACTTAAAGAGTAGATTGCTGTTCAGCCTTAAAAAAAAACAAACAAAAAACCCCCCCAAACTTTTTAGTTTTGAGTTTTTCTTTATCCCTTGGGATCTAGCTATTTTCTTCATTCCTAAATGTTTTGAAATATTAAAAAAGAAAAAAAAAAGTGTCTTCTGCTGAAAGTCTCATAGCAGATGATGAATATCTGCTACTGGGATAGGAAGCCTAAAACTTCAAAACCTAGGAGCTGAGCATTTTGCTGCTAGCAGGTTGCTCTGCTATGAAACCAGTGCCTGAGACCAGCTGATAGACTATACTCATCATTAGTATATGCTGTAGATTGTCTAGTGATTTAATTCTGAGTAAAGAAAGGGGAGATTAAAACGTAGGCACACAGGAGAAAAAGCTTTAAAAGTAGCAAGACTAAAACATTGCACATAGATGAGGGGAAGGGGGTATCCTTCCCTGATACCCACCCACTTTTTTATTCTCCCTCCCTCTGTCTGGTATCTCATGAAGAATACCAGAGAGGAAAGGCAACCTTCATTTCAAAGACTGGATAAAATGAAGCACGGGATCTGGATGGGATGGGTTTTGTTTCTGTCTGAATTAATCTAAGCAGCATGTTCAGCTGCAGTCAGTGCAGCCTTTTGTTTGAAGTAAGGTCTGTCTGCTACATACTTAGCAAAAACCAGCATGGGTAGAGGCAGGAGATGGAGAAAAAGATTCAGGAGGAAAACAAAAGGAAGAGAGGAAGCAGAATCTAAAACACAAGGAGAGACTTTCTTCTCTGGGTGGTCAGTGTGAACTTTCTCATCCTTAATGGTGTGGTTTGTCTTCCTTGACAATTGCATATTTATTTGACATAAAGCACTGGTTATTTTCCAGATATTTGATACAATCTTCAACTCATTATTCACACCATAGAATGCATCATTCATATTTTCACTGACACCTTGACTTACAGAGAATCATCCTCCTATTTAATGGCCCAAAAACCTTGAAATTGGAGCTGCAGTTATCTATGTTATGTAAAGGATGGCATAAAGATAAATACAGGCCACTGCTGTCCAAGATTGCTGGTACAATCTTTTGTTACATCCTGAACATTTAAACCCTGCCATGATTCTACAAGTTAATAACACAGAAGGAAAGGTCAGGAGAGAAAGAAATGATGTGACAGTTGAGATCAATACAAATCAAATATCTGACCACCAATTTCAGCTGGAGGGTTGCCAGTTTTTGGCCAAGATATTAGCAAGGTTTATCAAGCATACTGCTTATGCACAGACCCATTGATATCTAAGCCTTTGTATATGATTTTTGTTACCAGAAAACAGGCATGAGGGAGGCTGGTTTCTCAAAAGCACGCTTTCTATACTCACCTCAACCCATTAGCTTCAATCTGAGTTAAGTATGTTGAGGTCCTTCATGAAAGGATGTAAAAGGGCAAATAATAATAATAAGCAAACAGAAAGTAGCTATTGAACTGTTAGTAATAAGGGTTTTTTTGTTGTTGTTTTATTTTCCTTAGCAAGGCACCAAGAGCACAGTTTGCAGTTTTCCTGCAGTAGACTGGCCTCTGAGATCAGCCTGCTGTTTTGTAATGCTGGACTCTATTCAGCACAATGAAAACAGGGAGTATATTTCTGTCCATTTTTTGTGTGTGTGTTTCATGTTGTTTGTTTTGTTTTTCTGTTTGGATGCAATTGCTAGTGTCTTTTATTAGAGTTAATTCTATTATATGTTCACAGCTCTGGCTCTAGACCTAATTACCACTTCTGGAAAACTACTACTGCACATACTGCACATCATGCTGTTCAGACCCCTGTGATTCCCTTCTAATTTAAAATTTTTAAGTATTTCCATTTCTGCCCAATCCATACCACAATAAAATAGTAGTAACCCCTTCTCCTGCCATTAACCTCATACACAAATAAGACCAACCTGTACATTATTGCTGTTAACATGGAATTCCACTTGTTGGCCAGATCTACAGTCATTCCCTGAAGTGATACTCTGGCCCACACTTCGAAGGTTTCACTACACAAACTATTCAATTTAGATGAGCTAAAGAGAATAAAATGATTGTGCCAAGCTGTATCAAAAATTTGCAGTGGGCAAGATTTGTCTAAAGAAGAGCAAACTGCTTTAGAAGAGTAAGAATTCTCCCAACCACCACCCTAGGGCCAGCACTGATTTGGAAACAACCTTGCTTTAAATTCTGAAATGAAATGATAGGATTTAAGTGAATAGTTCTGCCCACTAAAAATGCTGCTTCAGTGGTGCCAGAGTTATTCAATAATTTGGCAAATAGTTTCTGTTGAAAAAGTTCAGTCGTGCTGACAGCTTTTTTCAGTGCTTCCAAAGTGTTATGAGGGATCATGACTGTGAGGCAAGTCCATAAAAGCCTGAAGAGACTCTGATGTGCTTTGCAGAATGGCAGTTTGCACCATACCCTCTTACCTCTGCAGGGTTTCACCTCTGAAGGTCATCTCTGGGGTGCAGTGTTACTCCCTTTCTTAGGACCTCAAACTGTGTAATTATTTATATATTATGACATTGCTTCAACCAACTTATAAACCAGCCTTATAATTAGCCACTGGTACATTTTAGGTGACCACTCATGTTCCTACTTCTTTCTTGAAGTACAGAAGTCTTTAAGACCCTGCAGTTCAGTGGCTTCAGGAACCATCTTAAACACTGAGTTAAAGATGACAAAGTGGGATTTATCCCAGGCAGTTTTTTAATAGCTAAAGTTAGTGATGCTGTTCAGCCATAGACATTAGGTGCTTCTGATTTAGGTATAGATACAGACACCAGGCTCCCATGAGGTTTCTCCCATCATAGGCAGTGAAGATCCCTCCAATGCAAGGCAGTAGAATCTGGAGCAGTAGTTCAGCTCCTCTGAGTTTCTGGCTGGTTGTCTAAACTCGAGAACCTCTGGGTGATGCTGACTAGCTATCTCTGGACCCTAATGGCACCTTAGACCCCTAGGAATTGATAGGTGAGAGTAAATCTACCCTTACTCTCTAATGAAATCCACCTTTATTCTCCACCTTCACAGCTTGGGTTCTGTTATGGACATGCAAATTTCTTTCTCCAGTCTGTTAATTAAAATGTGGCTTACAGCAGCACTTGCAGTCTGACATTTATTTCAAAAGAAAGGAAATATATATTTTGTACCTGTGCTGCTTAGCTCAGGGTGAACCTAAGGACCTAGTCAAAGCATTTGTGCTTATACCATTTTTTTTACTTCTAGAACTTTTTTTTTTTTGCCTCTGTATGAAACAGGGTATTTAAAACATCTCCTCTCCTCAGCTTTTTGATATCAAATGAAAGATTTATGTGAAAATGTACTTTTTGTGACCTGATCTGGTACTGAGTTTCCAGTGAGGTGTCTACATAGCTACCTGGTGCTGATGTGAAATGTGGATGTTTATGCTGGAGTGGCTAAATTCATATAGTTATTAGTGAAAAAAACAAAACAAACAAAAAAACCAACCAACCAAAAAAAACCCCAAACCAAAACAAAACCAACAAACCAACCAATCAAAAGAACCCCCAAAATCACTAGATTTATTTGGGCAACTTGTCTATATTTTTGCCAGCAGAACTCTTCAGGGTATTTTAGGCAAGTCCTGCATTTGTACACCAATGCAGTCTATCTAGGAAGTGATTCTCTATTGCCCTGCACTCACCTCAGAGTTCATTTAAGGAACTCTGCTTACCATTCCTGTGGCAGACACAGATGAAAGAGCAGACACAGTCAATGCTGCTTTCAGTCTATCCCACCCCAACATCAAACATCTCAGTCACAGTGACACAAAGATCATAGTCGAGTACTCATTAAAAAATAGAAAATCAACTCACCATTGTGTTACTCCAGTACAGATTACAGAGCCTTTGGTTGTTAAGTTTCTTGTAAGTGCTAATCAAGCCTGGCTTTTTTAATCCTTCATGCTGGACATTTTGTAGCTGTGTGCCTGTATATAGCTGCTGTGCTTTGGGCTGAAGTACGAGCAGTAACCTTTTTATGGGTCTGTTGTTAAAACTCTAACATTATGAGATTCATCAAACTAAGTAACACTAACAGTCCTATAAGAGTCTCTTCTTGCCCAATGAATGATTTGTAACAAAAGAATAGTCATCTTTATTAAGAGGTTCTCATGCTCTAGAGCCTCTCATGCTCAAACAGATAAGAGCTGCCACTGTTGCTTTAGAAGAAATATGCTTTTCACTGGGACAAAAGAAACTAGGAAAAGTGTATCAGTCATCAGCTTTCCATGATTTTCTTTCTTTTTTGTTCTCTAGAGATTAGTTTGCAGAAAACTACGTTCACAGTTTTACCATTAAGGTTTTTGAACTTGAGAAATACATAATTGCTTTACTCTGCAACTCAGCCCAATGATAACTTCTATTATTGTATCAGTATTTAGAATTCATTTGTTTTGGAAAATATTAAGGTTATGTTAAATTATAAAACACAGTGGGGCACATTTTCAACACTATCTTATGACCTGATCTTTTAACTTCCAGACCAAATCTTATTTATCTCAGTGCTTCCAAATATTTTCAGGAATGAAAACTTGGATATTTCCGACTGCAAAACGAATGGGTTATGTGTTGCAAAATTCAAGCTGTGGTCACACAGTCACATATTTTTTTCTCTTGGGGAAACATGGTGGTGGTGAATAATTGTATACAGAAATGTTCAGCACATGAAAATCACAGGGAAAAGGTCTGGAGAAACATTTATTTTAAGAAACTAATGTAGAGACAGTGTAGGACTTCACATATCTTCATTTTAATATAATCTAAACAGTAAATTTTCCTAGAAAAATTCTGAACTTATGCAAGGAAATTTTCCTCAGTTTGTTCTCATGAAAGGAAACCCCTAAACCTGTTTGTGAAGAGAGCCTATCAGCTGCTAACAATCTATCAGCTGCTGAGCCCACTGACTTCCTATGCTGCAAAACAGCTAACTACAACCAGCTGCTAAATATGGTCTCAATCCAGCAAAGCACTTTGCTATGTGCTAAACTGTGTCAGGGCAAGTATGGAGATTAAAATCACTGGGACGTGCCATATACCTGGAGTAAAGTTCATGCTTTGGTGTCAAGGTGGATTGGGCCTTTCATGTCCATTCCCTCTTACCCACACCTAGGTATTGCTGATATATCCCTTAACATGCCAGTGGCAAACATAAGTAGTTAATTCCTGCAGAGAAAACAAATTAATAGAACAGAAGAAATTCTTAGAAGTCTGCTAACTAATGATGGGGATGTCTGTGCAGTTATCTAGGAAATAAAAAAGAAGGGATTGGTGAAGTCATTTATTTATGATCTTTTAAGTGTGCAATCATAACATGTTCTCATAAAGTAGATTCCTTATGATGATGGATGGGTTCATCAGCAGTCTGCCAAGCTGCCTAGTACATTTATAGATAGATTTGTGCTAGCTATTATTAAGTAGTGAAATCTATACAGTAAACAATAATTGGAATGCCATGCACTAGGTACAATCCAGAAGTGTTTCCCACATATGATTGTAAAGGTTGTCATGTTTCAGGAAGACCACTCTGACACTTATCAAATGCTTGCTCCAGAAACATGTAGGTCCGTGCACCACTGTATTAGAGTGCACTGTCTGTATTAGAGTGCCTAAGTAATATTCACCCTGCTATTCCTTCTTGTTAAGCACAGAAGTGTCACAGCATAACTGGGGGAAATTCCAGCTTTAACAATGCTAGGTGTTTTTGGCTAATAACCATGAAAATTGTCAAGAGAACACATTGGCTCCTGGCAGCCACCTTTCCCACCTTGTGCTCCAGCACTGATTATGGGACCAAGATGTGCGTGGGGGAAGGAAAAAAGACTGTTCATCCTCAGCCTAACTCGGTTATTCTCCCTCTGTTGAGACTGCTGTGAGGGTGTTTTATTCACTTCTCATTATGTTCTATCATATCTGTCAAGTGGCTGTCACAGAAATCCATGAGACGTTTTCTAGTGGAGTCCTCCCTCTCCAGGGATGCAGGCTTGAGGGCAGAAAGAAAAAGGCCTGGGAAGCAGAGGGCCTTGAAGGATTTAAAGAGGAATTAAGGAGTGAGGAGCTTGGAAGGGAGAAGACTTTCCTGGGAAGAGAACAGCAACTCAGAAAAATACAGAGGCAATGCACAAGTGGACTTATGAAACAGAAAGATAACGAACATCCAGTACTGGGCCCTCATGTTTTATTTATCCCTGATTTCACTCCTGTTCATTCAATACTGCTCAGATCCTGAAGTGAACAAGTCCAGTCTCCATCTCATAGGTATCGTGATAATGACAGTTAAGTACAATATAAAGGCACGTGAACGAGACAAGAAGTGCACTTGGGCAGATGTCGCTTACATACAATTTATAGGAGGAATTTTTGTGGTAGATAACTCTTTTGGAAAAACCTGCCCACTGCTCTCCATTAATGCTTTGGGTGCCTTGCATCAGGATGCACACAGCGGGTTTTATGTATTTTACTTCTCTTCTAGGCACTTTGACAAAAGTGGGAGTTCATACAGCACACAAATGTAATTCCAAAATGGGCATCTCTTGAGCTGCACATTTTCTCTGTGACTGACAGCACGATTGGAAGCCATTTGCTGCACAAAGGAAAAATGCAAGGAGTTCTTTTCTGGCTAAGCTCACAGCATCATTATTACGTGCAGTGGTGTTTATACGCAAGACCCAAAGTGCCAAAGTGCACAGACACACACTTGAAGTGCTGCTCCTCGGAATCTGCAGTAATCATATTCTGTGAAAGTCAGAGATTAAGGGAGTCATCTGAACAATCAGCAGTGCATCTGTCTCACATATTATAGGCAGTCTGAAGTATCCCTCATTTTTTTTTCTGTAGAACTAACATCAGTGTTTACCTATAAACAGACACAGAAGTCATCACTGACTATACCCTGCTTTGTATACAATGCTATTATATAAAGAGCTCAAGCAGCACGTCTGCCTGCCTAGATGTGTGTGTTCTCCTACTCCAGCTGCCAACAGCCTAAATTATTCAGCAAGCCCTGATCATGCCAAGTTTTTAGTCAACAATGGAGATCCTGCCAAAGAGCTAATAATGTTTAAAAAAAAAAAAAAGCAATGTTTGTGACAATTAACAGAGCCTGCAGCCTGCAAAGAGAGTTGGACTCATTTGTAAAGGAAAATTTAAATGATATGCTTCATTATAAATGGTCCCATGCAACACATTGCTAATCAACCAGAGCAGCTTCTTTTTTTTTTTTTTTTCTCCTTTCCTATCAGATAAACCAACAGCAGCATGAGCCAAAGTTCTTGGCCACTGCTTGCTATAGCTATAAATGTAGTGTGGTTATCTATCAGTATCATAATCGGCTCAGATCAAACTGAATAATTAGCACTGAAGTAGATGAATAGAGCCCCAGCCTCTTATCTTGTCTATTAATAATAAGTATAACTTCACAGCCAAATCAAGAGGTATGTTATTGTACCCCTGAGAGCCTGTTTGGGTAAAACCCCATGCGACCTCACCACCATGAACAGTGCAGATGGGACAGTGTGTGCCTGTAATGATGAGCTGACAGCTGCCAGACCCGCCCCCCCCAGCTCCACAGCTCAAAGTGGGAGCAAAAAAGAAGATAAACAAACCCTTCACAAACACGAGAGCCATTTGCAGGGACTCTTTCCTCCCCCTGTCTTCCTTACTTACACCACTGTGATTAATAATAATAATTTTCCTTATGACAGAGCTCTGCAGACAAGCAGCTAAGAATAACTTGTGTTTTTCACCCAAGCTCAATATGAAATTGAAGTCATGTTTTCTAGTGGAAATGTGGTGACTACATATTGCTAAAATTTTAGGAATAACATTCAGACACACTCTTCTCACATTTAAATCCTAGTGCACACCTACTAATTATTGTGCAGTGTCCAATGCAATTATTATCATTATACTTTGCACTGCATTACAACATTACCCTCATTTCAGGATCTCTAAGAGTTTTAAGCCATGTTTATTTAAGTAGTGTCAATTCAATTTTGCTTATTTTAATTAAATTGAGAAGTTAATTCAAAGGAAGGGTTTCAAGTTTTACAAGAGAATTAAGTGCTATTGCTCACTGTTTGGGAAATGATCACCATAACCCATCTGCAGTTTGCTACTCACATTCCTTTTGGTTTTATTGACTAAGATACCTGTAAAATGCAAGGCTATAGACAGCCTGATTATTCAGCTCACATCTATCACACGCTCAGAGTTTTATTTGTCTGAGGTAGCCAAATAGTTTTTGAAATAGTCTCTCTGTATGATTTGTATCTGGACCAGGATGAACCTAAACCAGGCAAGTTCTGACTGGATTTGCTTTTGTGTTTTCCAAAGGCTCAAGCCGTGCTTTCCCTTGTTGTGTTTTCCTGTGAGACTTAGGTTATGAAAAGAGGTTTGGCTTGCCCTGTTACTAGAAGTGGCTGGGATTGGGAAGTGAAGAAGGAAAGACTACATGTCCTCCCCTTTGAAAAAGCTGGTGGTGGACCTGGCAGTGCTGTCTGGTGAAGGAAGAAGGCTTTTTACCTCTTATTAGAAACAGATGAAGGCTGCCTGTTGTTGGGATCTGGCAGAGGCGGAGAGAGAGAAGTCTGGATTGACAAAAAAAGCATTAACGTTAGGCTGCTACTGTGTAGAAGGGGATTAAATGTGGGTTAGGCTTTTTTCCCCTTTTATTCATTTATATATTTATATTTAGGTATGAAACAGTAATGCAATTATTTTTTTACTAATAATTCATTATTAAAAAAAACCCCCAAAACCCAAACAACAACAAGAACAAGCTAATGCCAGACTCACTGTAGGGAACACTGACACCCACATTTAACCATGGCAAATGGACTGTGCAGTTCCTTATAGACTCAGTCATTTACCTATGTAGCACCAAGGGAGACAGCCTTCAGAGGAGTAATTCCTAATGGGAATTACTTCCAGGCTGCAGTAAGGCCACATTTGGGAAAGTACCTGAGTATATTTGGCAGCAAAAAGCAGAAAGAGCTACTAAATACATGTCTTTAACAAACTGCCCAGGTTCAACTCTGTCCTAATTTAACCTTAAATAAGTCAATGGAAAACCTCCACTGGCTTCAGGGAATATCAGACCAAGCCAAGTTTATGACTAGAGAAAAATGTTAATATTTTTATATCTAAATTGCTTTGCAGTAAAATGACATTTCTACGTGGACATGTGGGAAACTGTTATCACTTCTAGTGGTGGAGTCAGCTTCCCAGAGGTGGGCTGTTAGAAGAGGGTCAGGAATACTAAAAATTCAATTTCAAAATGAAATGTTTGACGTAGTTTTCATGTGTGCTAAAAGCTGTCTGTCACTGACACCAGTGGCTTCCAGTAAATATATTTTCCCTTAGGAAAAGCAGAAAGGACTGAGGTGTGAAGGCACGACCTGTGGTAGAAAGCTGAGCCCTGAACTGTGACGCTCCACCTCTCATGGTTGACAGCAGGATTAAGCTGAAATGATCTCTTTTTCAGTTTACTGGCTTTTTTTTTCCACTGCCTTCTTTTGTGCCTTTATAATCCAAAATGAAAAGCTTAGTAAAGAAAATCAATTCAGCATTTACATGTACACCTTCCAGCTTTGTTCAGAACTCATTCATTGTATTCAGAGTGAGAAAAAGTTTGCAATTTCACTTAATTCAATCACATCTCTGAAGAGTGGAACCTTGAATGCATCTGAGCTTTGTGCCAGTAAAACTCTCCACCTCTTGTCATTCGTGAGATAACAAACAGGCCAAGATTCACCACTTCTCCCATTTTTCTCCTTACTGTTCAGTTTACTTCTTTCTGATTATCCATCTGGCATTATTGCGCTTGCTTAGCAAAATTCAGGACAAATAAAAAAAGGAAGATAATTTCTTCAAATTCTAAAGTAGCTGTTAAGCTACATCTGCCCATTCAATTCAACCACCAGCAAAGACTCTGCCTCTGCCAGACATGCAGCTGTACTTGCAGCCGTGATTCAAGTCTGGAAATTCATTTCCAGACTCACTAAAAATCTGCTGGAGAGACATGCAATGAGTAATATTTTCTGTTTTGTGTATGTATGGATTTATTACAGACAGAAATTTGGCAAACAGACCTGCTCCACATTTCCAACATCATATCCCTGTAGACTGTTAAAATATATATGTATGCATTCTCAGACACACACATTTATACATACAGGGGTACAAATATGGCCATATATATGCACATACAACCCCTCCTATTCAGTTACTAACACCCTTTGTCTGTAAAAAAAAACAAACAAACAAAACAGGAGAAGGGAAAATGATCAATTTTTTATAGTATGTTACCTACAAGTACAGACATGAGTTTGGTAATCGTGCTCTTGCTGCACACAGACTGTAAAATATTTATAGACACAATATGATTTGGGTCAAGGCATTAAATAAAGTAAAAGTTGCTTTATTCAATATGTGATGAATGGTATCCATATTAAAAACCAGAGGGAAAAGTGTTCAAATGAAAAAATATGCTTAAAACAAATTCATCTGTTCAATGTTCATAAATGTTTTAACAAATGCAGACAAACAAGTCTTGAAATCCATATTTACTGTACACAACTGAAAAACTAATAGTATTTATTTAATCCAGAGGGACAAGTGACTAAAAATTTAGTATTTAATGATCAACAAAAATATATTTGTCTTTGGAAATTACCATAGCATTTATTGTCAGGCAAGTTACAATAAGGTTATAGCTCTTCTCCTGATAAATTAATAAAGCTGTTAGGCCAGCATTGATCTAGAAAGGAAATATTTCCTCCAAGTCTGTTGATATTTTTTAAGCTTTGATTCTGTGGTATTTCTGCATTAAAATATGTGGAGAATGCAAAGTGGGTTTGCTTGGTTATAAGACTTCTGCTTCATAAATAATAAAGATTACCAAAAGACCTTATCCCATAAAAACTTAAGCATAGGCTTTGAGGTCACACTTGCACTTCAGGCTGGGAGTTAACCTAAACACCAAAGATATTAAACACTGCTGATCTGTAGACACCTAGTCCATATGAAATATATGTAAAATACAGAATAGATGAATAATCATTCACAGATGTATGCAGACTGTGCAATTCTTGCTTAACTGAGACAGAAAACAAAGCATTATTTGGCTTTCTTACCTAACGAATGTCAGAGGGAATCTACCCACCCCTTAAGCAGCTGGGTAATTAAAAGTTTATTCTAGAAATGAGTCGACAAGGCTGGAAGGTGCATCAAAGGCTACATACATCTGTTGGTCCACTGTAATGATGCTTACACCCTGCAGGTCTGATATCAAGGGTGTGTGGCAAAGTGCATGAGCATAATATACTTTTATTTTTTGTTTGTTTCTTGGTGTTTGTTTGTTTGTTTTTTGGTAAAATTAGAGCTGAACTGTTTTACCTCCTATTTGCTATGAGCTAACAGCCAAGGCAGAGTCTCAGGTACTGCAGGCTGCAGAACCTGATAAACCATTAAGATGCAGTAACCATTGTATGTCTGATGCAGTTACCATTGTATGTCTGATGCAGTTAGTTGGTTTTTATTATTAAAGACAAAAGAATCCTGCTTTTTGTGACTTTTGAGCACATCCTTGAGAGGATAACAACATTAACTTTAATAACTAATCACAACAATTTATGTAATTTGGAACCTGTTTCTGTTCATTTATACTTTGAGTGAATTTGTTCAGGACATCTTGCACTGCTTATGCCTTCTTCTCTGTCCATTCTTAACACACCTGCCACACTGCTGCTTGGATACAAGCAGAAATGCCACTGAACCCTCACAGAAGTCTTTGAAATGGATAGGTATGTGTTACAGAAGGAAGTAATGTGTCAGAAAGGAATTCGGTTTGGATCGTATGTAAAACTCAGTTCAGTAACTGCAAGCTCAATACCTGTTTGACTTTGCAATGTTCCTCCAGAGAGTCACTGTTACAGGCAGAATTTTCTCGTGGGAGTTCAGTTTTTTTCATCTATTACAAAAATCTCTTCGGTGCCATTCAGCCCCAGCAGGGTTGGTCTCAGAAAACCTTTACCAGATATTAACATGTAGGCAATCTGAGCTAGAAAGGGACTTACTGTCCTGAAGAATCATCAACACTATGTGATAAAATGGGAAAAGGAACATTTGATTTAGACACTATTTAAATAATTTATGATTTTGTATTTTCTTTTGTCCAAATTCTTTCTGGGCTAACACTGTGGAAGCAGTGTCTCAGCATCTTCAGAATCAGTCAGTCATTTTTACTCAATTCCTATTAAAAAATGCAGTTGCACAGTCACATTTACTTCAACAACAAGTTGTGACGTCATGAGAAAGAGAATATTTGAAAAAGCTTATAATAAATAAACTATCTACCTTTTATTTTTTAAATTTCTTAAGTTTATAAACTACACACACACTACAATAAACTAAAACTACAGGAATAGATAAAATCCTCAAAGAAAAGGACTGGCTATACAAGAGTAGAGTAATAACAGAGGATGAAACATGCATAAAGTTAAAATGCCTAGCTAGGAGTGTCTATGAGCTACTCCTGAGGCACAGACTACTGTCTAAATTCAAGATGGGCAGTAGGAGTGAGATGCTTCTGGGCAAAGAATAAAGCTTGTTCCTTCTTTTTCTGCTGTTACTTACTAGCCTCAAAGTTGAGTAGGTTGCCTCCCTGCTATCTAACCAACACAAATCACAATGCCATTCACTTGGATCATAGCAGAGCATTGTCTTCTGCTTTTTTTTTGCATTCTGCTTGTACTTTCTGAATGTTACAGACCTAACAACAAAATACCACATCTTATATATTTAGATTAAAATTCCTGGAAAAGTGTCAAGGATCATCTCAGAATTTTCCTCAGCTTGTAAATAAAGACAAAGGCAAGACCTCCCATGTTCTATCACTGAAGCCTGCTCGTGGACCGAGTTTTCCTCTTCAATATCTGAAGCACCACCAGCACAAAATGCACAAAAGTATTCAGACATGGTGCTGGTGTTTCTGGGTTGGCTACTATGCAGCCAGCATGGCTCAGATGGATGGGACAATTCAGCAGAAGTGAGATAGCTTTGACACGTGTTGCAAACAACATTGTCATACCTATGAACTTGTGATAGAGGTAATTCATCATTATCCATTTTGCTGGAAACTAAGATGGTTCAACATTTTACAACATGAGCCACCCTTCATGTCAAGTAGTGTGACTATCCTACACAAGATTTGAAAGTAACCTGTCCTTAGAAAGGCTAATATATAGTGGTAAATAGCCATCCATCATTGTCCTCTAAGTCCCTATCTGGGGATAACAGGGATTTCACCAGCAGTCGATATTTCTTCTGATCTTGCTGCCACTGACAATTGCTGTTATTTTTGGATCCATGCTGGGTTTCATATGAATGCCAGTGGTACATATACTTGCACTGTATTTATTAGTTCAACCTATGCTACCTGCTCCTTAGTAAAGCTGGTACTGCCTGACTGTCAGATTTAAAGTCTGGGATGACTAATGACTTCCCACAGCTAAGTGTTGGAAAGACAGAGGTTATTTTAATTGGGGCTTCCTGTCAGCTGAAACAAATGTCTCCCCTTCACTCTATATTGGATGGATGCCATCCTGAACTCACTCATCCTATGAACAGTCCTATCATCTTTATTGATTCAGGACCAAGTTTGACGCTCACAGTAGATGATTTTCTAAGGCAGTGTATAATGCTTTACTTTCAACATACAAACAAGTCACTTTGTGACTGCTGTGGAGGTTCAAGTATGTTTTCCTTCATTGCTTTAAGAACACAGAAACAGTGCTTTTTGTGCCCTTCTTAAATAACCCGGTCAAATAATAGCTCTTGAAAATTGCATTGTCCACTTTAATATATATATATATTTTTTTTTTCCTCAGGAGAATCTAAAACTTTCACTTACACATCAGATCTAAAACTTCCAGCCCCTGCATGAGGTGTTAACAAATACAAGTGACTAAAAACCTCAGATGGAATATTTATGAACCCAGCTAAGCACTTAATTCATGCTCTCTACACAGCTATTTTCGCTGACTCACCAGTGCAATAAAGATACCAAAAGCATGGACTAAAGCCAGCCAAAGCCAAAGATTTTCTTTTCAGTCTTCATAGAGACCAGTCACTTTTGCACTTTTTGCCTGTGCAAAGAAAAGTCAGAAAGGCAGGACTTACAGCTATGCATGATGATGCATATTCAAGGTGCAGGCAAAGAAGTAGCAAAACCTGTGACTACTGCTATCTGTTGAATTGAACAGTTTATTGCAACTATAATTTTTAATATTATTACTTATTATTTACCTGTTGATTTCCCCATTATTATATAATTTAAATTATACCATTAAAATGCACACCATTTAAACTTTTTTT
>JANHGN010003081.1:18419-33911 GCA_024605025.1 Megaceryle maxima
TATACCATTAAAATGCACACCAGTTAAACTTTTTTTTTTTTAAAATACACTATATATAATGAGATACAAGATATATAAAAATGTGACTACATCCCTGGATAGCAACAGAGCCATATGAAGTAGCTGTACTTGGAATGAAATACTGCATGGACTAACTCAAAGAGGTCACATAGGCTTTCTGTTACAAAGGGAGCTGAGCTGAACACTTACACAAGTTATTTCAAAGACTGAAAAAGTCTGTCCCCTGAGAACCTTAGATACCTCTTTCACCTTATGTACTAAATCTTGTTTTATATTCTGTAGATACCAATCTTCACTCTGTGTCTGCTTACTGATGTTCAGCCCTGCGGGTGTGCTCTTTCAGTTGTTTTTTCTTACTGAGGTTTGGGAATGATATTATAAAGTTCAGAAGCATTGATGTAACCTTGGCCACATATATGTTTGAATTAACTGTTTGAGTGCTGCTTTTCTGAAGGTAGACCTGTTTGAAGTATTTTTACCCAAGTCACAGATTGTCAGTTACTTGAAGAAGGTAAATGACTTTACAAGAGTTATCAGGATGATGATCCAGTACCTGACATACTGGTGAACTGCCACACTAAAACAACTGAAGGCTTGTATGTGCCTTAAAATTGGGGGGTTGAGATATGTCAAACAGCTCTGATTCTTTCTCAGTAGGGCGGAGAGAGCTTGATTCTCTTGGCATGAAGGGACTCTGTGGGGATGGTGTTAAAGGACTACTGGCACTCAGGTGGTTTTCATATATATTCTCCCTAAAATTCACTATTCACTTACTCAAGATGGTCTCACTTACCTGCAGCTGCAGGTGGCCATATGGCTTGGGATGAAATTATTGCTAAGCCGGGGTGAGAACTGGGGGAAGCACACAAGCACCTGCCTGGGTTAGCTGGAATAAAGGCACACACCAACTAGCACGGCCTGTTTTGTGCTGACCTTTGAGCCTCACACAACTCCTAAAAAGACCAAGATCTGATATTCAGCCTACCAGAAATAAAGACTCTGCTTGAGAGCACTTGTGCCATCCCAATACTAGACTAAACAGTCTGACACTCAGTTGCAGTGTGTGAGTGACAGAGTCAGGAATATATACCAAAGAATAAAAACTGGGTCTTTGCCTCAAGCACGGAGATCTGTCCGCAGGGAGGATTATTGTCTTGCTTCTCACGCCAAAGATGCGAGCACCTATTGCATCTTTTAAATATTGCAGATATTCCTCTCCTTTCCTTAAAAATCTGCCCACTGCTTAATTTCATGGATATCAACTGAAACATGGAGTTGCCAGCTCTGTGTAACCCACCCTAAATCTAACAGCTGTACTTGTGCACATGCAGCATCAAGCCATCTGTGCAATATAGCACAAAGCGCTTACTTGACTTACTAAAGGCTTTAGCATTATTAAGAAACCTTTCTTCTTAGGAGTGTTTTGGCCAGCTTATGCCTCGCTTCCCAGGAGGCGTGCAGAAACGGGTGTCTTGGAAGAGCTACGAGGAAGTCTGGCTGAGCGAAATAGCATCCCTTCTGCGGGCTCGCGGTGTGTGCACACCACTGTTGGTGGAACAAATGGTAGCCATATGCTTCCTCCTGCGAGCTAGCTAGGCATATGTGACCACTGCCCTCCTTATACCAACTCCTCTGTGTTACCACTCAAAAATACAGCACCCCAGGAAGGACTGATCTTGTTGATGTGATATTTGCCAGGACCTATACCTAGGAGCAAAGAAGACATGGCAAAAGCATATTCCTCCTCCTTCAGTGGCTGACTTCAATCTGGCTAATTTGCCTTTGTAAGAGGAATGAGGGGGGGGTTGTTCTTTTTCTTCCTTCCCGGTGTCTGTAGATTAGAATGGTGACAGAGAATAATTCAGCAATCACTAGGTGACAGTTGGGTTTGATGGTTGTGTTAACACTATTATTATTATTTTTTTCTAGATAATTGATGCAGATGAAACACCTGACTCTCCAAAAACATGCTGATTTTGCTTATTATACTTTTTACTGGCACAGCTCCTGACACCCACGCAGTTAGTTAATGCTGGTGATACTGGAGGATGAGAATGCTACCCTGGCCTGTAGTGTCATTAATTGACTCCAAGTATGGGAGGTGTCAGGTCATACTCTGTGCATGTTATAAATATTATACTTAAAAGAATGACAAAGCGTCCATTTCAAATACCTAAAAAAAATAAAGTTAATAAAATTATGCAAAGAATGAATTGCCCTAAAAGCTCAAGCCCAAATTGTGCTTCCATCAAGGTTTCAAACAGTGTGCTGTTCAGGCTGGGAAAGAAGATGCAGTCTGGATCCAGTCATTGTTAGATTCCTCATCCAGAGAGAAATCACTTGCAGAAGTGAAATCTAGACTAGTTTTTACAGTATTTAAGAGTATTTGCTTCATAGATTTTTTGGATCAGGGTCAATTCTAATTAAAATATGCATTCAGCCCTGGGCTAACAATTAGTTCAAAGCATTTTATATTTCTGGGTCTTTCAAAAAAAAATCAATGTCTTTGAGTAAAGTAGGTCTCATTTATAAGATAGCCTCTGGCTCCACCCCTGCAAACAGGTATTGAAGAAATACACCATTTTCAATCGAATGACAGTGGAAAGAAAGCTTGTTTGATATGATCAAACTGTTTTTTAGGGAAACTGACAATGTATTTGTTAGCTACATGGAAGAAGTGAATCAATGAAGTATATTCCAAACTGCAAGTGAGACATACACATATGCTCACTCCTTCTCTCTCAGCTGGTATTCTTGTTTGTACAGGAAAAGGTTGACAGGATTAAGAGAAAAATAAGTCATCTTTGCTGAGTCATGTTAAGACAAGTTCAAAGAGATATTTATAAGAAAATAAAATCCATGGCAGATCTTTCTCATTGAAGCCTAAACAAACATTGCAGATTGCAATATTTTATGTATTTTTTCAGTGAAGTAACTAAAACTTCTTAAATAGTGGTTGAGTTCCAGTTGCAAAGAATTCCTGGGTTTACCTTTGCTTTTCAGTGGAGCCTGTACTGCAAGGCACTTAAATGTTTGGGTTGTTAGGAAATTCACAGTCAGTAAACTGCAAAGACAGGTACAAATGCTCCAACCACTGAAATGCATAAACTAACTTAATTTTTCTCTGAAATGAGATGCAGTTTGGATGTTGAACAGTTGTTTCAATGGGAAGGAGAGTTTAATTTTTTTAATACATGAAATTAAGAGTTCTTATGCTTGATTGGCAAGTGTGTAGGTGGATCTGATGATTCAAAACCCAGAAATCTCTCTCGAACAGAAAGGAATAAGGTAGGAAATGATACTTCAAAATATTTTGGCATTAGAGACAGTGAGAGATTACTCTGCTAATATGGATAACAGACAATTCATATGTGAAATTATGGGTCCGATGAAAACTAGCAATCTCATACTTTATGCAAACTTACTTTTTACAGTGTACAAAGATCTGGGAACACTTTAATAAATCTTCAAAACCGTGAAATGAGCACATTTGTATTTCTTTTACATAATTCCCAAGGGACTATCCAAGGAACAGGGTTATGTTGTTGCTTTTCACACAGTGAAAACAAATACAAAAATGACATGCTTGAGAGTGCACATGGTCGAGGTCTGTAGAGATGAGCAGATAAAAAAGGATGGAGTTAAAAAAAAAAAGGGAGAATAAGAGGATTTGGAAATTTGGCAAAAATCTCCCTCCTGTCTGTCTATATAGATGTTACCAGCTGCAAATGTTTTCCCAGTATATTATGCTGGAAGCAGAGCAGCAGTTAGGGTTAAGGAGAGATCTGAAGGTGGCTGGAGCAGGACGTACGGGCGAATGGAGCAGGATCTGAGGATGGCTGTGATGATACTTCAATGATATGAAGTTCACATCTCCTGTATTCTGGTGCATCTGAAGCAGAGACTTCACTGGTACTACCCTGCAGCTTGGACTAAACTCTTGTCACATTATCTTTTGAATTCTCCTAAGGAAAGGAAGTTCTTGCTCACCAAAGACTTTAGAACAGCCTTTTACTCAAGGGTATCTGGAATAATGCCAGATAAGTTCCCGCTGGATGTTTGCCCCTTGTCATCTTGTCCACTTTTGTCTCAACCTGGTATGACTGAATATGTCTGGATCCACTTCTCAAATGGATTTATCCTCATGTAACTGAACTTAACTGCTCCTCCTTGCTGCTATGAGACTGAAATTATCCACTAAGTCCATGCCAACAGACTAAATTTCTACTTTGCACTCACAAAAACTCACTAGACAATCAGGAGGATTTTATTTTATTTTTTCTTAATCAGATTTATACACATCTCTCCTGGTAGAATATGACTTGTGCTTCCTATCATCAAACCAACACTGGGCCTAAAAGAAAACCAGCAGTGGTCTGCTGTTTTATCAGGAGTAGCAGAAAGGTACCTAGACGACAGCAGCAGCAGCAGCAGCACAATTCTGCAAGCTGCAATTTAATTTTGAACTAGTCTCACATGAAACCTGTCAATGTGTTCAGAGGCAGGTGTTTTTATTTAGGTTGATTCAAACCACCTAAGTGATTCAGCAGTGAAGTAGTTTGCTTTTTCTAAGTAGAAAACCTGAAATGTTTTGGTAGAACCGAAAATTTCTTTTAGAAAATGTTTCTGTAAATATTCTATTTTACACTGGAAAAGCAAAGGAAAAAAAAAAAAAATTACCAGACAGCACTGTCGTAATTCTTGCTGGATTTTGTTTTATTTGTATTTTATTTTGCTAAGTAAATACCAAGGCCTTGGTAGATCTTGCATTTTTATAACCTTTAAAGCTAGATTTTAACAGTGAAAGTTGCAAACTAAAATATCTGTTCAGGACATTGAATTTCCTATCCATTATATGTAGAAATGAATATATTCCCAGAGTTTCCTCTCTCCTCTTGTCTCAGCTTTTGATAATCTTCTGAAAAGACTTTTATCTGGGGCCCTATCTTTCTGCCATTCTTAAGAAGAATGAGTGCTATAGCAAATGGATTGATCTTGAGAGCAAAGTTAGAAGATTAGGAAAACATAATAGACTTAGCCAACCCCTCTCTTTGCCTCAAGGAACCACTTTACAGACCATTGCAAGCTCACTCATAATCTATAAAATGCAGATATCCATCACTTTTACTAGGTAGTGCCTGTACCAGTAGGGGGGATAAGATGAGGAGGTTACGTGTTTGGTTGCTGATTTCTCAGTAGAAGCCTACAGTCATAATAGCAGTTAGGAGAGCTCTGTGGGATAAAACATTCACACACATACAGACCCATGAGACCTTATTAAGCTTAATAGTTCAGAAATGCTATGAGCAGTTATATAGAAAATTAGTGCCAAGCATTATGCACAGATGAACAGATATTTCTCTATTCTCTCAACTTCTCTCAGTGATCTGCATGGGAGATGGGAGGTTTCTTGAATCTCCCTGCAGTTAGGAGGGAAAAAGAGAAAAGATGAACTAATTTAGAAACTATCCCAAGGGAAAATTCTTGGCCCTGGTGGGTTTAAAGGAGATTTCTGTAAAACCTTTTGCTTAGCCTCTCTTCGTACATTTACTTGACATGCTCTACTCCTTGAGGGATTCAGGTGAATTAATTTCTGCCACTCTTAGTGCATACACTTAATTGTACAAATTACAGAAATAGTATCTCCTGTAAACTGATCTTATGCATCCATGAAGATAACAAACCCTTAAAAAAAAGTTAAGTTGGTCAATACTCTATGACTCTGCAGGATGCCCTACTGCATTCATCACTGTCAGCAGTAGTTCAAACTCAGTGTTTGCTCTAGAAACTACAGCTTGTAGGAGCATCACCTCCTCAGTGCTGAGATGAAGCAGACGTGTTATCTTCTCTTTGTAGGGAACTATGTCAGTTCAGCTGCAGACAGTTATGCGGTGTTATAAGAGCAATGGCACCCAAAAGCATCCAGGTTGTTGTACTCTGGAAATCAGATGAGGACTTTGATCGATCTAAAGACTCAGGGGAATCTTAGACCTTTTATTTTGGGCAAGACAGAATACACTTGATATTTTATGATATTCAAATCCTAGGACCTATTTTCCTAAGAATGGTTTTATGTTGTAATGATTTAAGTTTTATAGACTCGCTGCAAAAGTGATTTCCCATTTTATGGCTTCTATTTGTCTTTTTAATCATATTTTTTGCAGATTAAAATAAGAACAGGCGACTGGTATTTGTTCAGGCAGTGAATATTGCAAGATCCTTCTTTACACGAATAGATCTGTGACAAATCTCAAAAGCCCAGTCAGCTCCACTAGAATTTTTAATTCTCTTCCTATGAGAAAGGTTTCTGAAAAATTATGAACTTTAATGTGCTCCTTTAGATGATCATCTGAGTGTTTCAGACTTTGGAGATCTAAGTGTCAAATATTAAAGAGGGTCTATAAAACTACATTTATGAAACAAGTAAAGTATGTAAGCAAGTTCTTTGTAGGATAAAGGCATTGCAGTTCTGATGTATGGAAAGTGAGATTTCTAGGAAGTGCTGTACGGAGTGACGATCCTCTTAGCAAGCCCATAATTTTATAACAAGTAAGTTGCATGGTATGAAAAGTCACACTTCACAAAATCAGACAGTTTGCACTTAGTTGCTTTTAATCACTTTTGTGAGGAGCCTGCAATTTCTGCATTAACTGTGTAAATTGGGGAATGTTTGAACAATGCTTGAATAGAAAGTTCTGAGGACTTTCTAAGGTACATCTGTTCTCTCAGTAAATAATAAACGGGTGTCCTTGCATTGTGCTCCAACAGATATTCATACTGATTGTGATACTTTAGTGATAAACTGGGTTGTTTGTTCTTTTTATTTCCTTAAGATAATTTTTAACTGAAGATGCTGTGGAGCTTTACTAATGACTTAAGTCACAAAACCAAATCCTGGACAAATTCCAATGTGGATAATATATTTGCTGCTTACTTAAAGTTAACCTATCTTTATAATTAGAAACACTGTGATACTCTAGTGGAATAACTTGAGGTCAATGGAATTATATTAATTTATACCAGTGAGGATCTGGCTCAATATTTTTCTTCACTTCTTGCCCTAGGATCTCACTAGGGAGGCTATTAATAGAGTGGCAACATCACACAGGGAAAGGAAATGGGGAAAGGGAAATCTGGGCAAGTCTTTAAAAATAATTTTAATCCAATCAAGACTATAGTGTCAGCAATGAAATTTTAGTCACATGGTTCCTGTGTACAGTCACCATAGGACAAAGTTATTACACTTTCTGTATTCAGCTTTTCCCTTTGATTCTGGTGGTCTGATCATTCTAATCATTCAGATCAATGATTTCACATTATTTTCATGTATTCTTTTGCTCATCTGTCTGGATTGATCTCCTACATCCTCTCTTTGGGGCCAGGAAGTTCATTTTATCCTGTGCTTGTGTGGCACCAGGTGGACATGGGATTAGGCGGGGTATGACAACAAGCAAAACCATAACAATATTAATTAGTGCTTGGGGTCATGCTCTACTGGGATTATTTCACCTCCTGCTGAAGACCCTGCTGAGCATGATGCCACCATGGCCTTCCAGTCCCTATTCCTGGACTATCGGAGCATGACAGAAGCAGACGTGGGTGTGTTTTCCCCTTTTTAGGGTTGTCTCACTGTGCTGTAGCTCTGATCACACCCATGTGTGTGTGAACACACAAAACCAAACGAAACCTGAATTCTCTGGCGTTTTTTTTGATATGATGTTTGGAAACAATGGAACATTATTTCACTGTCACGTGCTTGATTAAAAATAGGTCTCAGGCCTGCCACCAACCCCACGCTAGCCTCCTCCAAGCCCATGGTGGTTCATAGAGATGCACAGTGGGTACTTTCAACTCGTAAATGTCAGCAAAGCTTGTTCAGGAGGATGCGTTGATGTTTCATCCATATAAATGGGAAATGGTTGCTGTTTGTGCCTGTTGATGACAAAGTCCAAATAACAACATTGATCCTAATTACAGTAAAATGTAATAAATACCCCTTTCTGCGTCCATGTCAGTATAACATTTATATGAGTTGAGTTAATGTAAGTGTATTTACTATATGATTAATTTTCAGTCAAAACACAATCTAGGAAGAGAGGGCAATGTATGGTTTTCATTTGCATTTGTTTTATATTTGCAGTGCTTGTTATCAGATATAAATCTGTGCATGTGTGTTGGTAAATACTGTCAGTACTTTTTAAAAGGCGAAATCTTTACAAGAAACTACTTAAAGTTTTTGTATCACATATTCTACCAAAACTATCAACACTGTAATAATGGTTTGAGGGTGACTTCTTTATTTGTGCTGGATATAAATTTTATGCATTGTGATCTGGCAATGGACATGATGTTAATGACTATATACTTTCCATTCAGCAAGCAGTACTGTTGGATTCAGCCTGTTTTATAAAACACCACCACCACAACACTAGTTAGGGCATTGTATTCTACTTGCCAGATGGTTAACTCCCACGGGTTAATGAGTATAACCAAATTCTAGATGATTTAAGATGTCCCGCGGATATTTCCTTAGGTACGAGGATTGCTGGCTGTTAATTTACATGTGTACTGTATTTTTCCCTCTCTCTATTGGTCTCATGAGGATTCTGAATTTCTTTTTCTCCATAAAATGCTAATAAGCTACATTTAACACGTTCCACTTTTGCTGCTCTGACCATCAAAACATTGTTTTCAGATCTCAAACACTTCATCTATTAGACTGAATTAGTTCCTCCCAAAGAGCTAGGAACTGGAAATTTGTATTTGCATACATGCACACTCACACACATACATATATGTACACATACAGTGGATACATACACACACATATACACTTCTTTTTAGTTTATACATGCTATTTTCATAAGTCTTTTCTGTAGGCATTTCTTAAGGTCTCAAAACTAGAAAATATTTGATCATATTAATAAATTTATATCAAACACACACAAAAAAAGTTATCAGTCTAAAATAAATCTCAACTTTGTTTTATGACAAAGCAAAAAATCAAAGTTTGTGTCACAGAAGAATGATATTCTTCATTCAGCTGAAACCCATGGAAAAGATCCCCTATTAATCACAACATTTTCTTGATATCTCTCTTTAGTGGTTTGTTGCCTCTCACTGTGCTTAACTGGGACATGCTTACCTTGAAAGAGAGGAGTTTTAGAAATGACATGGAAAGCATTCATCTAGAAGGAAAAGACAAAACAAGTACAGCTGTTTCATACTTGCACGTGGGGAAAAAAAATAAAAAAAAGAAGACTGGAAATTGCTAGCAAGTGTGTCAGGAGTTCAATGGCAAATAAAATGGAGACAGTGCAAGTTGCTATTTCAAGACAGCTGGCTATCAGCCTTCTCCTGGTTTCTAGGCACTACTTATTATCATGTCACCTTGATACCCCTCGTGTACATTCTAAAAATGTAGCTCCATCCCAAGGGAAAACGATGTGCTGGGAAAGTTGAGGAGGGGCTGTTGGCAAAGGAAAAGAGAAAGCAGGGAATAAGGAACAGTTATTTGCATGGAAACATAGGTGTTGACATTGTGAGATTGCTCACAGTCGTGTTCCTCCTGGCAGTGGTTGCTGGCATAAAGTTTTGTGAAAGATACTTTTATGGGAAGTTCTTCTCTGATTCTCTTTTATCCACTTAAGGGACACACATGTTCCCTTTTACCTGCATAGAGGTTTAATCTTAATTTTTAAAAATCCTACTAGCTCTAGAAATAAACAGTATCTTGAGGTTATAAATTTCACAAGGTCAGTATGTATTGCATAAAATAATATATTTTTGGTTTAGATTAAATGTTTTATCCCTACAACTTTTTTAGCTCTTTCCTCATTTTTAATTAGATGTTATTTTCATTTATGTTTCATTCCACTCTTTGAAGCATTTTCTGTGACTTTTGTAACCCATCCATTTTCTGTGCCTAGCTCATGACCTTTTTTGCACAAGCTTGCTCAGAACTGAGGGTTTGTACAATACTCGGTTAAGCTCGGGCTCCTGGTGCACGACTGCAGTTCTTCAGCACCAGGGTTATGTATGTTACTGTTGTTACTGTTGCTTCTACTACTCACAGTAGCAACAACACACCATCCTGGTATTAACAGAAGTCTCTCCACCATCCTAGAGATATTCACTGGCCACCTCTGGATTCCTTCTATCACTTCTTCTAGTTACAATGACAAGAATTAAAAATGAGATTTAATCTGAGGAAAGCCATCATAACTGCAAAGAAAAAAGGTCTATTTTGTGTCATTCTACATGAATCTAATATTGTCCCGCCCCCCCCTTTTTTTTCCTACCATAATTGTACCAAAACTGAAAGTTTTCCTTGAACTATCCATTTAAAAATTTGGGCTTCCCCCCGCCCTGAATCACCACAGTTAATTTCAAAACCAGCAGTGTGAGTAATGTAAATGCTTTCTTCCCACCTGCATTTCATGGTGAGACTTCTGTTTCCCCACAGTAAAACCAAGGTACCTGGAAATACCATCTAAGTATTTCAACAGCCCATAAACCAAATGTACAGGGTCGGTAGAAAATGAGAAATGCAGCTGACCTTCATTAGCATATCGATATGTCATATAGTGGAGACATCTCCAAGCAAGTCTGAGCCCATTGCTGAAGTGACTGGTCAATGGTGATGGCCATTCCTTCCTGTCCACCTCCTGAAACACACCAGTAAACCAAGCTGAAGCCAAGGGGTGTTATAGCAGTTATAGAGTGGAGGCCCTTCTACTGCGTTGCCAGTGCCAAGCTTGGAGCAGGATGCTTGTTGTGCACGGAGCGCTGAGCCGCTCACAGTGTCTGTTTGCCTGCATCTGTGCCAGTTTGGGTCGAGGATTTGCAAGACATCTTCTGTCTGGCTCGCACTCCAAGTTGGTAAAACCTGCTTCTCTGACTGTGACTACCTTGCTTCAATTACACGGGTAAAATTGTTAGGACCAATAACTTGAAGATTTACTTACAGCTTAAATTGTACCATGAAGACATAAACTATGGAAAGCCCTTTTGAGGCTGGAGATCAGCTTCAGATAATCTTGAAGACCTCTAGAAGAGCACTGAGTCAGATACACACCATTCATTCTCCAAGTTCACGCACTTCACTTTTACCAGTTTCCTTAACTTGGTGTTTCCTTTAACACCACTGCCTTAGCTCTTTAAATACCCATAAATGCTGCCAGATCTGATCCCAGAGAAGAAACTCTCTCATATTTTTGGTAGGAGGTAACCATGGGTGCCCTACCACATCTGCTCTGGCCACAATTAGAATGAAAGTTGTTAAGTCCAGATAAGCAACATCTTGACTGGCTTGTTACAGATGGGAGACCTGGAAACAGGGAGAGGGTGAAGTCTGCTCTCGGCTAAAGAGGGTGCCAGTGACAGCTCCAGCTCATTAATTCACTGACCCCTGGTGACCAGAGATGACATGAAAGTGTAAATTGTGTATGTAGCTTATTTTCTGCTCATTGTGTAAGTTTTGGAGCTTTATGTCCTAACATCAAAAGTATACAAAAAATCCTGACAAGCATTTCACCACAAAAGCACTTAATTCTATTTTCATTTATGAGATCAAATGATTATATAGTTAAGAAACCTATAGTACTATGGGCAAAAAAGCAAGCCACAAACAAGAAAAGTATAGACTAAGTGAGCCAATATATGGGAAGAGCTATGGGCTGAATGCCCATCTATGGAAATCTAATCAGCACGGACTGAATACGACTCTGCCACCCAAACAGTGCATTACAGGATGCCAGCTGCAGCTGCTTCCCCCACTAGCTATTCCTATTTTTGAGCATAAACCAAGCTCTTAGGGAGTAACTTCTAATAGCATACCCAAATAAGCAGTGCTGTGAGAGGTGTTATAAACCTTTACATTGCCATTAGCTAATCAGAATCATTGTTCAGTGACCATTATCTTTTATTAAATGACCACTGAATCAGAATGTTCATACTGATTTTCAATTACAATGTAGAATAGTCAGCATGACTCAATAGCACCCATTAGCAGCACTGGGACCACTGAAACAGCCGTTACCAGGAGAAAAGTCAGTATTTAAGGTAAAGTTCATTTCTTCTTGTAGATGCTTATTTCTAGCCAGGAGTATTTCAAAACAGGATTCCTAACAGGAATTGGGGTGTAGTCACAAACAGAGGCATGAATCTCCTCCTCTACTTTTGCAAACTTCCATTTTTTCTTTTTTGAGAGAGAGGAGAGGGGAGCAGCATAAAAAACATGCACATGGAAGGGCAGAACTTCTTCCTCCATGCACAGATGCTGCCAGAGCCATTCAGGATTATGATAGCTCCCACCTTGAAGAGGGTGCCTGCCCCAGACAGTAACACCTTAGGAAACAAAATACTTTTAGAAAGGTTGATCCATGATGTATTAAATCTACTATGTGATATGAAAATGCCTTTCAACTTCTGTGATTAAAAATGCAATGATAATAAACATCCTGGAGTTGTTCTTGCAGTGGTATGAGGGAGATATTTTGTGAGTTAAAATCATAACTATGAGGTAAGTCTTTGTATAAGGGTAAATCACATCCTAAGTGTATATGTACTCCTGCAGAGAAGTCTTTCCTCCCTTAGTATACTGGTAAAGGTATAATAATGAATAGCCAGGTAGCAACGAGTTAATTCTCCCAAAGGAAACAGAAGCACGTAGTTAAATACTACATCACAAATTACCATTTTTATGTCACCACCTCACCATGACTTTAGCACTAACCCATCTCCATCTTCACACTCTCATTAGGATATAATGCATATTCATGGTTCTGATTATATAGCCACTTTCTTGACTTGTTTTAATTGTGCATAAAGACATTGTGACAGGAGACCTGACCTTTTCAAGATCATTTTCTCTCCATTACTTTTCACAAAGCTATTAACTTGTCGCCTTCCATAAGATTGCAATAATTTATTTCCCATTAATAAAAAATTCCTGGTGCCATGCAAATTAAAATTTATTCAGCAAATAGAATTCTTTGGATTATTTTCTAATGGCTTTATATACTTCCAGCTTAGGAAGAAAAATAATATTAATGGATACAGGCTGAGTGGATAATTGCATACATTGGAGAAAAATGAATATACAACTGGTGCTGTGGCTTACTGCACACCAATTACCCAGAAGAGTTCCTTTACTTCTTTTTTCAAGAAATATATTAAATAATTTATTTCAGGGGATATCATTATAATCTTGAAATTATTCCCATTGTAAAAAGGGCTTGGCAACCTGATGCACAAACAACAAATGTTGGTATTAGAAAACCCACACTAAGTAAAACTACTTGTAAGTGTAAATGAAACTAAGGGAGGAGTAACTTTGACAAAGGTGCAACAGTACTGCAGTAGAATTCAAGAAGGATTACATGGTGAAGTGATAAAAATAGTTTCTATTTCACAGTGTCCTTACAATAGGAATGAATTACATTGAAATTGCTGAAGGTGTTAATGACAGAAAGGCTTAGATTTTCTGGGAACTCTTCTGTTTTGAGCGCTTGATAAAAATACTGATATAATAGGAAAATCAGAGCATCATAATTCAGCAGTATTTGTGCCTTTTTTTTTTTTTTCCTGTCACAATTTAAAGTAGGATATATCCTTAGACTTGTTTACATAAGTCCCTACTGGGAAAAATAGTTCACATATGTTTTAAGCCATGTATTAATGATATATAGTAACTACCACACAAACAGATATTTCAGTGTTTAGAATTTGGCACAAAACCTGCAAGCCATGTAATAGCAGCCGTTTCAAATCCCTGACCATCTGAAGGGGAGTGAAGATGATAAAACCCAGTGATATGTTGTTGGAAAGTTTCAAGGCTGTAGAAAAAGAAGTCATTAAACTTTCTACTTCGAAGTCACAAAGATGTGAACTGAAAGAGGAACTCTTGGCTACCTGTTTGCTCTCCTAAACAACTCAAGGCTGTTCCCACCCCACCCTGCTATAAAGTGTAAGCACGTGCTTAGAAATCTTCTAAAAATGGATAAATAGTGCTATACATTGAGTAGCTTGACCATGTGTAGGAAAGCGAGGTGTTGCTTAATTTGTCAGCAAGATGGACTCTGAGAAATCTGGAGAGGAGCGTGGAAAGGTGCAGAAGGAGAACGAATGAATGGGTAGGGAGGGAAGCCAGGCTACAGTACAAACCACTGCAAGTCTGTGCCCTGGAGGAGAGAGACATCCAGATGTTAGAAAAGAACCTTTGTCCACAAAGTAGACATTGCTATCAGAGTCCACGTGGACAAGCCCTCACTGGCATGGGCCAAAGTCACACTGGGGACCAATATAGAACCTGGAATGTCAGAAATGTGTTGTGGTCTCTGCCTGCAAATGTCTGCTGGCAAAAATAAATAACATTTATGTTTGTGGGGAAGGGCAGAATGGGAGGGAATACTTGGCCCAGTAATAGATCCTACCTCTCAGCCCTGTCTTATGCTGGGATAGGAGGAGGGGTTTTTTTTTTTTTTGCATGAAACTACAAGCTCATCAGCAAAAGGTGTACTAGAAAAGAAAGTATAAAAAAGAAAAAAATAATGTATGAAAGAGCTAGACTGGACCCAGATCTGGAGCTTCATTCTTTTGGCTGGTCTCTAAGAGGGTCAGTGTTTGTGGTTCCAGCTCATTTGTCTGGTTCTGTAGTGTGAGGGTATCCCACAGAACTGGTCCAGCATGTCTGAGACCAACAGCAACCATCTGTGAGTTTAGATTCTCGTGCCATTAAATGAAACTGGCTTTGGACACCAAGCTGTATAATCATCAACAAAGGCAAACTCAACTGTTTCTACACAGTAGCAATCCGAGGCTGTAGAACATTTTTAAGAACTCAGAGAAAAAAAGTACTGAATAATTTTATGACCTTTTAATATATAGGCAACTTGCTTAGAAAACCTTCTGAGGTCTTCTGGGATGTGTAACTTGAATGACAAACATTCAGTAATAGAAAATGCATTCAAATCCATTGCATCTATTCCTTTACTCACAAATTACTTTCACAAGTTCAGAGTGGTCATTACTGATCCCTGAATATTTACCAACAGTAATCACACTGATGGGCATAAGTGCTGCAGAAAATTAATTACAGTTTGTCTTCCATATGATTGATGTCTTATTGCTATTAATAGTGTATCAGTACCTTTTACTTTAGGAGGCAAGAAAGAATGGTTTAAATGTGCAAGCTGGTACAAGTTGAATAATAAGGTCATTTCTAGTGAAAAAGTTATTGTAACCTTCTTTCTTAATAGGTCTTGGCGAATAAGGATCAGATTTGTATGGGTGCTCAAGATGTCTGGAAAGAGTTGACATTTCCTTGTGCGATCGCTTGCAGGACTTACCGTGAAATACTTGCATTAAGGATTTGAGTGGAAGTTGGAATGATTCAACTGCCAATTTAGGCTGAGTTTTAATTTGAACAATTTCAAATTTTGGATTCAGAAAGAAAGACCTGGCCACATA
>JANHGN010003081.1:33938-51296 GCA_024605025.1 Megaceryle maxima
TAAAAAAAAAAAAAAAAAAAAGTTAACATGAACATTTTTGTTCACAGAAACTTTGAAGGATTCTCAAAAAACCCTAAATCAAAACCCCAAAATGTGGACACAGAGGACTTTTTTCCATTTCACTTCTGTAGGAAAAAGCAATATTTTTCAAAAACATTTGTTGGAGGGCCTTATATTACATTATCACAGTTCACTGACCCATGCTGCCCTCTTTCTGAGTACCAACACTTAAAGCACCAAAACATATTGGACTGAGTTTGTATGTGGGGCAACTTTGCTGCAGTGTTGAAATAAACAGAGATACAGTGAAGATTTGCTGGATCTACTTTGCCCAACAGTGTAATTTTCCAACAGTGAACAGTATGCCACATTTATTACAAGAATACAGCTCTTACTGTGTTGTGTTGCCCCACACTGATGCTCTCTCACCATTAAACCAAGCTCTGCAACATTGCAAAGGAAATCTTTATGTCCTGTCCTAGTTAAATGGTCTAAGCAATAGGTACATGTACCTATTTCACAAGGCAACGGAATGTAAAGATGGGGTTCTTGTACCCCTTTAGTAGTGCAGATGGGTATATTTTGCATGCCTCCCACACATCTCCATCCAAATGCACAATATGGATGTTTTATCTTTCACAACAGGAACCTTCTGCTCACAGATATGTCAACATTCCTGAGAATATTTTTGAATTTTGCAGGATGGGGCCCTACCTGAATACCAGACAGTTTGTCCTATGACACCGATACAATACAGAGAGGAAGTTCAGTTCTCCCAAAAATCCCTAAAATTCCATATGGTTATCAAATTTAAGAACCTAAAAAGCATTGCTGTCCTTATTAACACAAGTATGAGTTTCAGCATTTACTTTGACTGAGCCAAGATTTACTCAAATCTTGATCTTACAACAAATCATTTATATGCATATTTTATATCTATCTGCATAGTGAGATATGGTAACTTACATATAAAGCTGACCTTATTTTCTCATTTGCTAAGAAGCTGAAGTTTGTATCTGCAAACGATCATATGCCACATTTGTTAAATTGCTTCTGTTAGTTTTTTGAGAAAGATACAAAAGTGCCTTTAATTTTTTTTCTCTTTTTGAAACGTCACTAAGAAGAGGATGCACGTAGCTGTAGATCTGACCTAGACAATATCTTTGTAGTGTTCTGATGCTGCCATATCAAAGGTTTGTCATTAAAAGCAAGCATACTACCAAGTGGGGAAGCAGACTTATATTGCAATTATTTTCCTATTAGCTGCTGCCCATTGCTCCTGACAGGTATAAATTAGATCTCGCCAGGTTGCCTACAGATTAATGAGTTCCAAAATTGGCATTTAATTGTTTGGGAGTAAGAAGCAGAAAAGGAAGGTATCTGCAAAAAAATCTTTATCCACCTGTGATTAGAAGATATTCTCCTTTCTTTCTGCTTTTCCTTTCTCCCCTGGCATTGCTTGGGTGATAACTGACACTTCTATCAGAGGATTCCTTTCGACGCAGCAGAAACTTGCAGCTGAGGCAAGGCCAGAATTAATAATCTGCGTGAGCAAACACACAGCTGCTGTTTGTGGAGAGAGATTCTATTAACGAACAGTGAATTCTCATAATTAGCTGAGCGGTTTCTGCAGCTGCCTGCCTGACCCCAGACTACACAAATTGTGGGTGGTGTTCGGCCTCTAAATCAATCTTACCTAATTACTATAAGCATGTTCCTCCAGTCCTAATGACTGGGGGGGGGGGAGATGTGGGGGGGAATAGACATTTCCTTACCCATTCAAATGTTCCTCTTATTAGATTCTCCTTTGTGTCTAAATTCATATTTTTTCTATTAGCATTTCTAAGGGTATACAGGTGTGGTTACAAATCAGAAGCACAGAAGTATAATTCATGTCCTACAACCATGTGCCAGTGTGTGTCTGCTTTGCAAACAGTAGCAAAATGTGTGCTTGTTGGAAGCATCTGCCTTGCTTCAATTCACAAAACATAATTTAAAGCACACATGTCTGTCTGGATTCAAAGCCTTTTCTCTGCTCTACTTCCCCTCCCCCCCCCCCAAATTAATGTGACAAAACCTGGAAAATCATGAATGGTTGTGTCTTCGTCTGGTCTGAAGCACAGTTACTTACCACTGTCTCATCACGTGGCACCCGAGAAGACAAGAGTATTTGTCACTCTAGAGAAAAAAAGGGATGATTTTTGCTGACAGCCCACAGCTCAGCGAGGGGCTTCATCTTCCTGAGCTGGAGTGGAGTGCAGAGCTGAAGGGCTCACCCACGCCGTGGTGGGCAAACCTTGGGGCACCTCCACCTGTGGCAGCGTGTCAGGGAAGGTAGCTGGAGCCATAAGGTTCCCACAAGACATGATGCTGCAGGAGAAGAGGCTGGCTCCCATCCGCCCACCCTGCTTCCCAGTGGCAGTGTTTATTTCTGTTGAGGGGAACATTAGCTGAACATATTCCAAAATAAATTGGATTTGTAGGTTATGACTGCTGTAAGACTGTAAGTCTGCAGAACAAAACCCTTTACCCATCCCTGTCCTTTTCCCACATACCCTCATAAGCAAAGACTCCCTTTGTCACTCATCTGACACAGTTTGGCTTACAGCAGCACCTCCCTGATGGCAAAATACACTGCTGATGTCTGCAGTCCATGCTTGCTTGGCAGCCCCACGTCTTCAGCTTCTCCTTTGGCATCCTTTTAGGAACCTGACCTGCTATCAGCTTCTTCCATCAGAACTGGCAACACCCAGAAGATCCATCTCCCGAGCTCCTATTTTATTTTAGCTGAAAATTGGATCTGGAGCAAATAATTAAGGGCCTGAGAGTGAGCCAGCTGAATCTGATTCGGTGTTGACCGAGGCAGTAATTGGATGTGGTTAATGTAAAATCAGATGTTTGCTGTAATTCTGAGATTTAATTAATTTACAAATGAGCTGCACAGACAGTAAGTTTGAGTGAAGCTGGAAATATTATCTCTCAGGAGCTTTTTGTAGAGCTCCCAATATTACAGGTACAGAATTACTAGCTGGCTTGATCAATTTTTAAGAAAGCAACATCTCCTGTGTTCTTTTATATGTAAGATATAAAAAGATGGTATCTTTGCTATAATTACTAGGGGTTGGATTTTTGACAACCAGATTTTCACCTGCTGGTCAGGGTCAACCTTGCTGTCAAGGGCACAACTCCAGCAGTGTTATACCAATGCAGAATGCAGCATCCTGGAAACCAGGAGCGAGGGAGGATGCAAAGTACAACTTGTAGGGCAGCCAAATTATATAGAGATATAAGCACAATGCATTTTTCACAACACTGCCACTTGTGATCTTTAAATGCTTGTATATCAACTGAGAAAAATCTCAAATGGATTGGTTATTTACATTATTTATAGATTACTTTATAAATTATTCTTCCTTATAAAGTGTTAGAAACCCTGAGAGCATCCCAGAGTTTAAATTTGAGATTTAGATTTAATTTGTCACTTTCACAAGTCATGTATTTTCTGTTTCTTTGTTGATTGGTTAATATTGGAACTGACAGACTGAATTTCAGATTGTGGAATGTTAAGAACCAGAAAGTAACTTGAAATTAATTTGGGTGAAATGATTAGAAAGTGTTGTTCATAGCTTCATTTTCACAAGTTCATGTCATAGCTAGTAAAGCTCTTGAACTTTTACACAAAGTGAAAGCTGTAGAGTCACAATAACATCAAATGTGTTTCACAGAAAGATGTGTGTTCCTAGAAATATTTTCTGAGGAAGCAACAATTAAAATAATTTCCTGTGACACATAATGTAAAGAATTAAAATATCTTACACTGACAACATATCTTCTCCAGCTAAAGAACTGAAATTTATATGTAGAAACTTTCTGGAATCAATGTGAAAAAACCCCATTGTTTTGCCCAGTAAGCCACAGCACTTCAGTTTCTTCATGTTCATAACAACAGAAAATTTCATGTCATGTTGCTTAACGCCTACTTCTTTAGTGCCACTTGTACCAAATAATACTACATCAGAAGTAGGCAATACTACATCACTTACTTACCTAGAAGTAGGTAGTACTACATCAGAAATCCAAAATCAGACAACCCTGGGCCCTGAGTTAACAGGTTAACAATACAAAGACCAGCCTGTATAGTCTGCACCAGCAGCCCAGCTGAATTTGGCCCTCTAGTTATCTTACTTGCATACAACAAACCCCACTGATAATACTACTCCTATTCTTGGAAGCACAATGCCCTATACAAAATTTGGTTTTAAGAGTTTATTGGGATGTTACGAAGTAGATTTGGTAAGATATAAATGGAGACATAATCCGTGCGTGTTGTCTGCTGCACTTCAGTAACACACAATAGATGTTATTTCTGTCTGTTTTCCTTATTTTAACATATAGATTTCTTTTAATATTAACAATAAAATACTGCTTGAAAAATACTCTGAAGCTCCACATCTGTTGCAATCTACTGCGTATACAGAATTCAGCCTCCACAATAAATCTCTTAAAAATAGAAAGTATTGGTCCAAATAAGTAAGCAAGAGCCCAGCTTCTTGCAGGGAAAAGGACAATCTTTTTCCATTAAGTTTGTATATTAAAGATATTACATTTCATAAGTCAGTCAGGAGAAAGTCACTAGGTGTTTAGATCCTGTCTTATTACAACAGAAAAAAAGGAACAAAACACTCCTTCAGAACCTCCCCGGACAATTTGTTTTCATAGACAAGGTACTGCAGGGCACTCTCATCACAAAGCCTGGCAAGTAAATAAGGATTTGTGGCAGTAATAAGGGACTTGTTTTGTATCTGTAGTCAATAGACACATTGAATGTACAAAACAGGGGAGGTACTGATACAACTAAAAAAACCCCAAAACTCACAAAGAAAAATGCAAAAGAAAAACAACAACAACAACATAATAATAAAAAAAGACAATAAATCAATAAAGTAATCTCCTTAGGAATATGGCATTAACTAAAGCACCTGAAAATTATTAATCTCTGAAGAATCTGGTGTTGAACCAGAACAAAGACAATGAGAGGTAAAAAAAGGTCATCTTTTTACTGCTTTACCCAGAGGAACCACTCTAATGTATGTATCTTAGCATAACAGAACAGCCACTGGTCCTACCTGTGCCAAGAGAAGAGCTCTTATGCTGTTCACATAGAATCTGGTCCAGAATCCCCTCAAATCACTGGGCATTTTTGCATCTAAGGTCTACATGCTCATAGCTATCAAAAGGTTTGGTTTCCTCTTATCCTGTTAAGACCTTCTCAGTCACTTTTTTATTAATGCAGTCATCTGAGAATAGTTGGAGTCTGAAGGCAGAATTTCTCTCTTCCAGGAAGTAAAAGCAGAACAACAAAATCCACCAGCATTGTCTCCCTTCTGAAGAGTTGTCCTAAAGCCAGGGTCCCAAGTGAAGCCTGCCTGCAGCTGAGCACAAAGGCAGAGGTGCCTCCATGTTTTGTGCCCCCATCCCTAGAAACAACAGTCTAACTCATCAAACAACCCAGCTCAAGTTTTATAATGCCATGGATGATGCAGTTTTTATAGCTTTTCTTTAAAGAATGGGAAAGTTTTTCCAGCTTTTTTATTTTTATTTTTTTTTGCCTTTGACAGAGATAGCCTGGGACCCAGCTGTGTAAGGAGGAGGGTTATGCCAAGCTGGCTGTTGCAGCTCAGCTGATGGCAGGAGCCCAGCACCAGCTCATGCCAAAGGGTTTTTCTCATTTTTAAGCCCTGTTGACAATGAAGTGATGGGAGATTGCTAATAATCCTAAGAAAAGTAGCCCAGGGGAGTGGAGAGGCAGCTTTTACAGCAGGGTTGTGTGGGGAGACTGGAGTTTGCAAAAAGATGGGGCCAGCCTGGGAAGGATAAGAAAAATCAAGGGAACAACAGGTTACCAGCACTGTTTGGATTAATACTAAGCAGCTGTAAATGAGCAAAATGTTTAAATTATCTCACATCCTCTCATCCATATTTCCACATAATTGGGGTAAACCATTTTGATCCATGCAGCTCTTTAGTACCCTGGGAACAATATTTTATGAGCTTATGAACAAACATGGGTTCACATCCGCAACCCTCTACAGCTTAGTATATATTTCCAGAATTTGTGCTTAGATTTTCATCTATTCTGCAGCAAAAATACATAACCTCTACAGAAACCCAGTGCAATCACGTAGACCTCAGTGAAATGACCTGACAGGAAAGACTGGAGCTTCTCTCCTAAGGATCCGCAGCCTGAAAATCTGAAAGGAAAAAAAAACCCAAACCCACCTTAATTCTCAGACACTGGAAGAGTGTGTTGTCTGTACATTATGCTGTAAGATAGTCTTACCTTCCAAGGAGGCTGAGAGTGATGGTCACAATCTACAGAGCTGCCTAGCAGGCAGAGAAGGTTCTCAGGTAGTAGCAGCTGTTCATTTTCTAAACTGGACCCCACCACTCAACCAGAAGTGCACTGTTGTTTGAAATGGACTTGGTTTTATCAAAGGATGCTTTTCAACAGGCACGTTTGAAAATATTTCATGCAAATTATTTTAAACATAATAGTAGAACAATATGGTTATGGGGCTAGAAATATCAACAAAGTGAGATTTTTGTGTTGGAGGATATCTTCAACATTTTGCTTCAAGTTATCTTACTTGTTAGTGTGGTAAAATTATGCCTGATGTGTAACTGAAATGATGCACAAATTACACTTTTCCTTTTTCTAGATGTCTCATTAAAAATGTTTACTACTTAAAGTATGCAATTATAGAAGCTTTAGCCAAAAATAATCTACTAATAAATACACAATCATACATACATCCCATCCTTTATCTATCCAGCTGTGGCTGGATAACAAATTTGCCTACAGTCTGAATTCCTCTTAGAGGGTTGATCATCCCTCGAAAAATATCTCTTGGATGGGAGGAATTCTCCAATGTTTTGATCACACTTTATCTTTGCCATAGAAACTCAGGAGAAAGCAGGCCTGACTTCAAGCCCTGAAGTCCTGAATCAGCCTGCAAGTTTTCTGCTGTTCTTTTCTGCTCCACAACTCCCTGTCTGGTCCCTGTCTACAGGCAGCTACAGGCTCCCTGTTTACAGGCAACTCCCCACCTTCACAAGTGCCATGCATGAGCCTTCCAACAGTCAAATGAAGGGCTTAACAGGGCACATTTCAAAGCTGGTATAGGTGCCTACATCTTTCATCTGACAGTTGAAATATGGGCAGTTGAAACTACATGTCTAGTAATGCCATCTCTAGGTACTCTTAACTCTTTGAACTCTTAACTACCTGCCCCTGAACCTCCAGTAAAACAAAGTCTCTTAACACATACGTGCCTCAAACAGGTAAGCAGACATCTTTTTCTATAGGATTATTCATATTTCTATGCTTTGTTGGTCTGAGGCCTCAGATCCTTGTCCTGTAAAAGGCTGCACTTGTGACACCCAGAGAACAAGATACAGACACAGTAGCTGACACATTAAGCACACAGAAACAAAGTGGTGGCTGGAAGGGACCTCAGAGCTTGCTTTGTTGCTCATCCAGTCCCAAGGCAGGAGCAGCTCTACCTAGACCATCCCTGGCAGGTGGTTCTCTAACCTGCCCCAGAAACCTTCTGATTACAGAGCACCACAGTCTCCTCAGATTTCTCCTTTAGTTTTAGCACTGGAAAATTATTTCTAATGTCTAACCTGAATCTTCCATGTTGCTATTTAAACTCTTCTTGTCCTAGCTGCCTCTGTCCCGTACTTGAGTACCAGAATTCTCTCAAACTTCTTGCTGAAAAACTAATACTAATCTTTTCAGCCTTTTCTTCCAATTATTATTATTATTTTTTTCCCAAAGATTTTATAATTTTAATGGCTCTGTCATATGGTCTCAAACTGGGTTAAACTCCTACACCAAGATGCCCAAAAGCTACAGCAGAGACTTTTCCCATGGCAAGGGGAATGTAAAGATCAGCTGTCTTTCTCTAGATATACTCTTATTTATAGAACTGCTGTCTCTCTCTCTCTCCTTTTATTTATAGAACTCTAGTAAGACATGTTTGCTTTTTCTGCAGCAGTTGAACACTGTTGACTCATGTTCTGTTTATAAGCCAGTGCCATCCCCAGAGCATTTCCTGCAGAGCTACTGTGAATCAGCTGTTCCTGACAAAGCTGCACTGACTCTTTCTTGTACTTCTGTTTTTACCCCAATCTCTAGAAGCAGTTCATTTGATTTTTTGTTCCAGTGTTTTGTAAGAACTGAAGTTGAGGTGGTGTTCTACACTTTACAGCCAGACCCCAGCTACACCCTTTTGCTGTTGTTTTGACTATATACCCATTTCTAAAACTACAAACAGAGCTTGTGTTTTTTCCTCTAGTTTTTTAAGTATCCTAGGGTGAAGCCCATCAGACTCAACTGATCTGAAAGCATCTAATGAGTAGTCTCATCAACTCCAACGAGACGCATGTGCTCAAAGTTAAACCTGTACTCAAGTGCTCTGCTGGACCAGGGCCAGAAAGCTCAGCACTGTAGAACGAAGCTTCTTTTAAGTTTTCATGATTGGCAATGGAAATAGAGGACTACCCAAAGGAGATGTATCCACGGCTTGCTACAGATAGAGTAGCCATTTCTTGTATCTCCATGATGAAAAAACCCTGCTAAAAATGTGAGAAAACAAATGACTCTAACGGCACTTTTGTGCAGCAGCAACTCTGGTAATAAGCAAGTATAAGAATTGTGGTTTTTAAAGGGCTGCTGAACCATTTGTGGGAAGTCCTTGGATTTCTGGGCCACTTAATTTAAGACCCATATCTGCTGCAAAGGTAACAGAACCCAAGTGTAAATTTTAATAATTGCAGCAGTGATTACTTCTAGTTCTTGGCAGTTCATTACTGACTGCACAATTCCAGAGGCTCTCGTTAAATGGTCCATGGAATGAATCAGGCATGGAATTAACCTATTTTGAGTTCCCTGAAGCTTATGTCCCATGAAGGAGTATTCACATACCTCTCTGGGGGCCAATCCTGAAAGCCCTTCTTCATACGAGTAATCCTTACCCACACCAGACTGCTGTTGACTTCAGTGCCAGCACTTGTGCTAGCAAAGACTGCTCTCATGAGTAATCATTTGCAGGACTGGGTGCATGGTGCATGGTTTTCATGTTCCATTTGACAAAAGCAAATTACTTGTGGGCACAGTCCCAAGTCTACATGAAAAATTACACTTGTTTAAAAAGAAACAACATTTCTGTTACATTCTTCCTTCCTTTCTAATTGCAAGCACATTTGGGCTGTGTCCTAATAGAGGCAAATGCCAGCGAGATTGGGTGCAGTGGTTATGAATCATTATTAACTGCACAGCGCTATTCAGATGCCAGCTGTGATGATCCGTGGTCTGTCTGCTAGAATTCCCTAGGGAAACAACATCTGGGAAAGGGTAAAGCTAAACAGAGGGCTAATAATTATTTCTTTCCCTTTTTTAAAGCTTCCCTTTTCAAATGTTTTGATTAAAGAAGCAAAGAGAAACTCCAAGAGAAATACTGTTTCTTTTAGTCTAAATCCTGCAAAGATGAAGAGTCCTGCTGGATTCCAGCTCCCTTCCTTTCTTCCCACCAAAGTCAGTGACAGACTCAGAAGGTATTAGTTCACTGTCTCCTGGGGTTGTCTGAGTGTTGTCCATGCTATGGCCATGGCATGTTGTCCCCACATTTACAGGCTGCTCATGGCATTGCTCACAGGCAGTGGGGTAAATGATGGAAGCTGCACGGTGGACAGACGCACAAAGAGCCTTAGGGATGAGCTGGTGTAACAGGAAGCAAAACAGATCCTAAAATTCACTGTCTGAATGAGCTCCTCTACATGGGTAGATAATTTCTGTGTGTCCTTTCAGCACCTTTAATGCACAGCCTTTTGAAGGCAGTCTTAAAATTGTGACTGGAATACTGTACAGTACAATAGTATTACCTCTATGGAGAGCAAAGCCAATGCTTTAAAGATAAGATTCTTGGTTCATTTTTCCTTCTGTGTCTGTTTTGGTCAGCACCTGATTGGGACCTGACAAAATTCTCTGATTTCTCTTATATGAACAATGGAACTAAACCCTCCATTTCTGTCAAAGGAGTGGGTTAAGCTGGAGTCAATAAAAGTTTAAATTCATTAAAGAAATCATTAGTGGGTCTAAATTAATAACTTTCTATATTTACTGGAGTAAAATCTCTTCAGACAGTGCAGTCTTTTTCATGTCCTTTTTTTAATTTTATTTTTCTTCCCTTTTTCTTCCTATAGTGTACAGACAGGTGTGGAGTTAAAATAGAAACCAGATGTCATGTGGGCTGGTGTTATCCCAAACTCCTTCTCATAATTCTTCTACAGTAATGGGTCTGGGCCAGAGATGTCTCCAGTTTGTCTTAGTGGAAACATCACGTTGAGCCAGATAGTCTAATGATTTTTTGTTTCCTCTGGAAAATTCTGACTCAAATGAGACTGGAAAATTCATTTTCATTATTTAAATTTAGATCTGCAAAAGAAAAAAATCAGAGTCTAATCTTTCAAAAGCTCTCTCCCATATGTAGTCCTTAGCCCTGGGTGCAGAAAATCTTTACTGAAAACCTGCAGCGATTTCACTGGGATGTCTGAGGTGACATGAGGATTTTAAAGAACGTGACAACAAAGGTGCTAAGTTGGTGAAACCTCTGCCTAGGCAATACCAAGGTAGAAGCCTTTGCTCTGCTTTTGAGGCATACAATTCAATTGCCTGATAACACTGAAGATGTGACATTGCCTGATTAACTGTAAGCCCAGCAGAGAAGCTGACACTTATCCTTCTGTATTAAATTTTATCATAGAATTATTTTGAGCATTTAATTTTTGTAAAGCTTTTAAAACACTTTAAGCATTTGAGGACTTCCACAGCGTGTTAAGTGTGAAAAAAGCAGCATCATGAGAGCAGAATACCGGGGATAGTGCGAGGGTCTCACTTCATAATTTGACATGTTTCTTCACAAACGCATGGAACCAGAGTGTAGGGACCTCCTGATCATAGGTCTAGCTTACTGCTGTTCAGCAAGGTTATTGTTTAACCCCTTGCAGGTTTCATCCCAACACTGACTGATTTTTCCTCCCATAGACTCCAGACTGAAAGGCTGTACCAGACTCCACTGTTTTTACTAGCTGGAATTTATGCATACCCTCCTTCTTCCATGACCATCTATATAGTCTTCATGTCATAAATAACTAGAAAGCAGACGCAAAATCAATATGTGGAAAGCTAAGGCTTAAAATGCTGTATAATGTTTTAATGATCCCACGTAGGGCAATAAAGAGCTCTGGCACTGAACAGGGGACAAGGTAACCAGACACTTAGCAATTCCAAAAAAGCAAGGTGCTCAAAACAACTGACGCTAAAGTGGAAGACAATCAAAACCAGATTGAGATTCACAGAAACACAGCAATAGATCCATCAAGCCCAGTCATGCACACAGCCAGTCCTGTAAACAACCTCTAGGTATCATTTTTGCTGGAGTGCAGCCACCAGCTGCTCTGAGCTGACAGCGACCCCACTGCGGGGCTCCGCTGCTGACCTCCGATGCTTTAATTCCTCTGCATGCATATTTTAACATTATTACAAAAGGTTTCATTTACAATTCACAGGCTGAGCAACAATGAGTACATTTCGTGGAGGTCAGCCTCAACCATTCCTCCTAGTGATGGAATTATAGTTTAAACAGCTGGAGCATGGTCCCAGGAGGGACACTGGGATATGGTTCCTTTACAGCAGAATAAATCCATCAGGCATATTTCATGTGTCCGATAACATTAATAGATATCAGGGCTTTTTAATATTTAATGGACTCACTTCGAGGTTGTTTACTAGGGAAAAAGCAATTGGAAAGGTGATCACAGCCTTTTGATCTGCAATGGCAATGACAAAACCCAAACCTCAGCCAATGGGGCCAGCCTCCCTCTCTCCCCACGCCCTCCTGCTGCCTCTCTGAGCCCTATCAGAAGAAGCTGCCTTGTGCGTGACCTCTTTCAGCTTCAGGACGTGCAGGAGTATTTTTAGTTTTGTGGTTCCAAAGTTAATAATTTCCATCTTTCCCACAAGTTAATAGAGATGCTAGAAACCATCAAAGGGCTTTCAGTTTAGTGATGGAGAAAAGAAGAAAGCAAAGACAACTTGCAGAGGCGTAAAGCAGTGTACTTCGAACAGGAGCCAGAGTGAGCCTGGGTGTGCTAATCAATGTCATGTCCATTAGCACAAAGATAGCACTGAATGTGAGCTTTGGCAGTAAGTCTCTTTACTAATGGCCTTTGGTCTTAATATTGCCATCGTATGTTACCTTTTTAATTTTGCTATAATACCCTGTTTATTAGAGATTAGCAGATTTCACCTGAGTAGCAGCTTGCTTGATTTGTTTTGGGTTTTTTTTCCTCTAATTAATTTCCTTATTTTTAACATACTGTATCGAATTTGGCATGTCTAGGGAACTAGGAGGAATTATTTATAGATGGGATGTGTGTTGACGTGTGTTGATTTTTGTGAGCATTTAGGATTAATTTTGTCTGTATCAGAGCAAGTGTGAAGTAGCAGACTTGGGAAGGGAAAAGATGTACACCCTGCTTCTCAACAGGATACCCCCAGCCAATGTGAAGAGGAGCACAAGAGATGAAAGTTATGTTCCTGCAGAATGAGAGGCTGAAGATCAGCTGTTCCAGAATCACTGGGGTTTAGGGTGAGTATACCAGTTTACATGTACAGATTCGTTGCGATCATTAGAAGGTCTACTCCAGCTCCCAGGAATGTCCTGTACTCACTCAAATGTACAAGACTATGATGTGAGTTATCCCACTGAGATCACTGGCCTTGGCCAAGGCAGGTGTGAAGAACTTCCCAGATCTGGTGTTTTCAGGAGATATGGAAACAGCAAGTACCTCCATGTGACGCATCAGTGAGGTCCATGTGTCCCACTATCCTGCATTCAGGGGATATGAATTCAGACTGGAATGATGCAGAGAAGGGGCAGTAGTAGGATGAGTGGAAATGGATAGCCCATTCTATGAGTGGAATCAAGTTTCTTCCAATTTCTTATGATCTACCAAACAAAAAGCTCAGGGGAACAGGAATGCTTTCTGCAATCTTGGAGGTGGGAGAAGAACAGGACGTATAAAAAAGGGTTTCATCTGAAGGATGCTGTTGAAAGCTGAACAGAGTGCTCATGAATAAATATATTTGGAAATAGAAGTAGGTTAGAGGTTAGAAGTAGATAAAGGAGTGAGGATCTGGAATAAGGAGTAGCAAGAGTGAAATCTTATCTTGCTTTCAGATGAACATTGATACACTTCCACCAGTTACACAAGTTATGGTGTCATTGCCTGTACTAAAAGGGACTGGATTTCGCAGCCTTGGAGATGCCTTTCAATCTCATGCTCGTGAATGAATGCACATTTGGGGGCTGTGTCCATTTTCCTTTCATCTTGCACTCAAAATCTTCATTAATAACAACTTCTAAGTTACGAGCAAGTTAGCCCAGGATGACAGACTTCATTCATAATTTTTGTACTTCGTTTGTCAACATTCGTCAGAAACAGTCTGCATCTCTGGGTGGAAAACTTTTAGCAGATTACCCAGGGTTACCCATTTAGAAGAATGAGTTGCTGTGAAAATTGGTGAACTGTGCAGAGAAACACATTGCATGTGAAAGCCATTAGGATTGTTCACTTGCGGGTTTTTATTTTTTTTTCTTGTTACTGTTTGGTTTTCAGATTTTCTGTTCCTTAAAAAGTGGAGAAATAAGCAGATGGTGGATTTCCTGAGAGCCAGGGCTGCTCCACTGATGAAGTGCTGTCATTCTTAGTGAGAAAATCACCACCAGCCTTCACCTTTTAAAAGAAATCATTTTCAGGTAGAAGCACATTTAAAATAATTTAAATCAAAGCACTAAACCAGAAGCAGATGTTCAGATATGATTTAGGAATATTTAACTGCTTTGGCAATGAGCACACACAGATTGTTTTTAGCAGACACTGGGTACCTCTCTACTTCTGTCCCTTTTTCCTTTTGCCTGTTAATGATAAGGGCCTGAACTAAAGGCTAAGCTGCACCCCTTCTAAATGACTGATATATAGAACAGGTAAAATTACCTTCTTCGTAGAAGAAATTATTTAGCTTTTCATCAGGATCTGATGTTAGATGCTATTTGAGATGTACCTCCAAAGGAAACATTGTATGGAAAAGTAATGACAAGAAAAAAACAAGCTATTCCATTTTCTTCTTCCTTCTTCTTCTTCCTTTCTTCTTCCTTCTTCTTCCTTTCTTCTTCCTTCTTCTTTGATTTGTCAAAACTTTTAAATTAATGCACTTTGGAAATACAAAACAATCCTGGAGGACAAAGGACCAGAGACCTCCATTTGGCAACTGATTCTGCTCTGGAACAAATATTGAAAGCAATAAAAACTAAAGTTATTTTCCAGATGGAATAAATTGATTCCAGGGTTTCTTGAGATTTTGGCCAACATATTGCAGCACTGATAGCTGGACTTGTTAATTTTACCAAGGGAAAGTGTCTCCACTTAAGACTCTGCTGTGCTGCTTGTGAGATTCTGTTAAGCCTCAGCTATATCTGTTTCTCCTTGTCTTCGAAAGCAGGGCACATATTTTGCCCAGGCTGTCACCAGCACCCTCTCAGGGTTACAGACTGGCAAACCTCACCTCTCTGTATCGCTTCAGAAACATCTAAGTGGTCACTGAATCCTGTCAGTCTCCAAACCTGGGCGGCTGGGCAAATTTTATCTGATTGGAGCAGGGTGGGTCTGGTTTATTTATTGTTTAATTAAGTGTAATATCCTTGACAAGGTGCCTTATTGACATTGCAGCAAATTAAAGACCTTATTATGCGACAAACACTGTCATCACTCAAGCAAAACTTAGTTCAGAGGGGAATTTTGCCAGAGAAGGGACTGTGGTGGTTGAACACACTCTTTATCTGAATAACCTCCATTCAGGCATATGGAAAAGTATTCTAGGGTGGGAAGAAGAGATTTGTCTCCACATTTTGCCTGTTGCCCCTTTACTGAGATTGTCAAGAGTGTCTGTCCTTTTGATGCACACACCTGTCTGGAAGAGAAAATCCGTTATTTTTCTCAAGGCCAGGTGGCCAGACATGGTGGAACATGGCTGCATCTGCATTTGAACCTGTGGTATGTAAGATGGGGTGAATGGTTCTGGTTATTCTGTCAGTGGAGAACGTTATTTTTAAGATGAAAAGCCCTCATTATAGTATAGCAAAATTTCTATGTCATGAAATTACAAATCTTACTCCTTTCCAAGAAAAGAAGGGAAAACGGCCGTCTTAAAGCTTTTAAAAACAATAAAACCTGCTTGTTTAATAAGAGTTCATTTGCATGCTTGCCAACAGCAGAAACCGTATTATCCAGAACAGTCATCTGTTTAGGGTTTCCAATGTTAAATAAAACCTCATCCGAGCACAAATTTGAGAATAGTCTGAAAATACTCCACTCACTGTCGCCTTGTTCTCCAGCACATAGGACTGGTGCTCAGATACAGTTTTCTGTATGACCTGGAAGGTTTCCATCAACCACCAGTAGCACTCGGTTCTTAAATATATACATGGTCTATGATTTGTCTTGCATGGTATATTGGAAACCGAGGGAAAATGCATTTGTTCATAGCCAAAGCATCTATCTATGTTATTCATGATTACTGTATTCCAATTTCTGGGGTTTTCACTTGCTAATCTGAGGTGTACTTAGAGAAGATATGATTTAGGCAGTGAGACAGCACAGGCTCCCTCATTCCTCATAGGTCGGTACAGTCACAAGGGGGTTTACAAAGGGGTGGCCTATGCTGAAGAACATCTAGAAAGTGACAGGTTCTGTCTTGGGAATTTTGCATCTTCTGTAACTCTAGGTCATTTCAAGGGCCCTCTGTCTGTGGATACCTTTCTCCTCGGCTCAGAGTGGGTGCTTCTCAACACCACTCTCCAGTCTGGCCAGCAAGCGCTGAGACTGACTATCCATAAACATCTCCTGCTACTTAATTAAAGCCCTTCTGGTTTGCATATCTTTGAAATTCAAGCAACAACTGCCTTTTTGATATCTTTATCATTGACCAGTGGAGATTATTTTAATTCATTCCCTGCATAGCAATGTGTTATTCTTTTTATCTTGATGGACTAGCCCCCATCTCACTGTAGCTTTAACCTCCCAAACCACAGAAGGGCTCTCACTCCACAGCATTGGCGTGCCTGTTCATGCATTATTTCTTGCTGGGGCTGTAGAAGGTTTTCTGTCTCCTGAGACCCTCCTGCCTCTGCTAGTCTTGCCTGGTGGACTCCATCACAGAGCAGTTACTGGGAAGGGCATACCCATCAGCTGGGAGAAACACTGCACGGTCTCCTCCTGTTCCTTCTCCTTCGCCTCGCATGTCAAGAGAGATACTCAATAGGAGGGATTCTGCCTCTGACAGAGTCTGACAACCCTGATCAATGGCTGTTGTTTAAAAAATATACTAATTAAATTATGAGAGCTTTCTTGCAACAATGCCATCTCTTCCAACCAGAACCTACAGAACACGATACTGCTTGCAGTCTCCCTCCCCCTTGTAAAACAAAGCAACAAGAGAGACTGGGGTGCTTTGTGTTCTTAGAGGACCAAATGTCACAACACTGTGGGATTAGTGGTAAAATCTGTGGGGCTTATTCACCTACAAGCCCCATTATTTACCAAACGGAATAACACGTTAGGGCAACACATATGTCACTAGAAAGTTAGAAGTTTGTTTACCTTGCTGAACATAGAGTTGTCTCCAGTTTAATGGGTTTGTGTGAAAATGTTACATGCAGTATATATTTTTGTATTCTGTCCCATCAACAGAAGTACAGACTGGTTTTTTTGTTTGTTTGGTTTTGGGTTTGTTTTGGGGTTTTTTTCTTTTTTTTTTCTTTTTCTACTAGGGAGGGCAAAGGTGATGTAATGATCCACAATTTCCCCTCAAACATGCTATCCATATTTTATTAACCAAGTAAATTATTTAAACATGTTCACTTACACACATGCCTCCTCTTATACACATGCCACACATTCCTGCCAGTGCAGCCTACCTAGATGTAATGAGATGCAATGAGATGCTCTTCTCTGGATCTTTTAGCCCAATCATACTGTAATTAAGCCTATGAAGATGCAGGTAAATGTGCAAGATGTCTGTTTAATTAAAAATGAAAATGAGGGTTTAAGTATCAATTTGTGTTCTATTCAATTATCTGCAAGATTCGTAAAGCAACTTTACCTTTCAGTACCTTTTAATTAAAAAAAAAAAAAGAAAAAAAAAAAAAAAAGAAAATAAAAGAAAAACAGAAAAAA
>JANHGN010003081.1:64055-93107 GCA_024605025.1 Megaceryle maxima
AATATAGAAATATATTGTTTTGTTCCTGCATGTGGAAGGCAGTCGGAGAGTGTTATGATACAAACACACTTCTTGAGCACCCACCAGTGTCATGCCCTCCAAGGTAATCACAGATGCTGAGTGTGCAGCAAGACAAGGGGTTGAAGTTGGGGGGGTTCCTCCACACCTCAGAAGCAAAAGCTGTTTGAAGCGAAGGATCAATTTTCCTGTGCAATTAACTTATTACTTATTTATTTTCCTGTGGAAATAGTGAGCTGGACTAGTGTCCAGTCACCCTGCCTGCTGTGCCTTGTACTTGGGATAGAGATGAGAGGAGTGGTTTGTCCTGCTGTCCTGATTAGGCTGAACTGTTTGATTTTTCTGCAGTTTTCTCACCATGGTGTCCAAGCATGCCTGGTTACATCAGATCTAAACGCTGAGCTCAGCTGCAGTTTTACTCTTCTTCCTGGTGCTTTCCAGCAGTGGGTTACCTGTTCACCCAAGCACAACTTTCTGGTGCACCAGTGCACTCGTGCTGGTGCCACACCAAACCTGCCACCGCCACAAAGCCTGAGGACACCAAGGCTGACACCTGTTTTGGGGGACAGCTGGAGTAAGGACAGGAAGGAGCTGGTAGAAAGACAGGGAAGGCTCCTTGGCTTGGCCCTCAAAGCCAAAGATGATGAAGAGTCGTTGTCCTTCATCTTGGTCTAATCTGAAGCAGCTTCTCTCTCTGGTCAGCAGTTGGTCATCCACAGAAACCATTTGTGATGTCAGAAGGGGATGGGCAGCATCTCTTGCCTCCTGCTGGGATGAGCACCAGAGCGTGTGGTGCCGAGGCGAGAGAAAGCCTTTGACTTCACCACCCCCCATCCTTCCCCAGAATTACTCCCTGCCACCCCTCAGGGACCTGCATCACACTGCCAACCTTTCAGTAAGCCAGCCTGGCCAGATCTTTTCCCTGACCTTTCCCTTGTCCCCTTGGTGTGGAGGAGGAGCTTTGCTCCCTGGGTAGCCATAAAGGAACAGAAAAAAGGTCTTTGCTGTCTCTCTGCCCCCCCAGCACATGGGCAATGCTGTCTGGCCACTGGTGATGAAAAGTAATAATTGTTTCAGTATTTCTCTAATAGCTTTCTTCTCCATTTGGCTTAATTTCATACATATATAAACCAGTTTACAAATATTATCATCAAGGTTGAGTTATGAAAAGCTTATCTAATGTATGTCTTGCTTTAAAGACTGTTAGAAGAATGACTTCTGCATAATAAAACCTCAGGAATACACAAGTGATCTTAACAAATACAGTATGACTGCTGTGTGGTTTCCCGTTGCCTTTGTAGTTTCTAAGACACTATAACATTATTTAATTAGCTAAAATTTCCTCTCTCTTGAGGATGGAAACTCAATGAAATGTCAACAATGCTGTCAGTCTGCTTCAGGCTAAACTCATTACACAAAGGCTCGCGATAAAAATAGTCCAAGACAGATTATTTGGTTGCAAAACAGAGGCCCACACAAACTTACGCCTCAGGAACCAGATGTGAAATTCATCCAAGTGCTGCATTTTGGGGGTTAATAGGACTGTTAAGTTCCACCAGGTAATTATAGATGTTATGTACTTTCACTGTTCTATATACCACCAGCAAAAAGGAAAAAGGAAAAGGCTATTAAATCCTGACAATGATTTCTTACAGGCTGTTTGCTGAGGGATATTCTTACATCAGTCAAAGGCTGATATGAAATCTATATTTTTCTTTAAAAATTCACCTTCTTCTATCACTGAGAGAGTGAGCAGAGATTGTATTTTAAGCAAAATGTGGTGAGGAGCAAAGAAAAAAATTGTTTCACTTATTCTGAATTATAACTGATGTTTCAGAATACATGTGCTCATTACTAAGCATAATAAAATTTGATATTTTCTATTGTCAGAGGGTTTATAAAGGCTAAATTTCTTGATTTATTTAAATAGACAGATAGGAAAGAGCAAACTACAAAAACAAGTGCTATAAACTGAAGGCATGTGAATTACCTCCTTCCCAAGGATAATGCAAATTAGAAGTATGTAAAGCTTTGTCTGCACCTGGGATCTTTAATGAGGATAAAGAAAAATCAGACGGAGATTCTCCTGGGAAAAGAGAGGATCGTTATTTGAATAACCTGCAGTGAATTCTAATCAATGCAACGTGACTTTGAAAATGAATGTGGTCTTTCAACCCGCTGTACATGAGCCATAATATTAATCATAACTTCATGGTACAGTAAAGCCCATGATAAATGGTTATTCAGTGGACTAATGAAAAGACCATTCATAGTGGGAGGAAAGTAAGGGCCATATATCCAGTATTTTTTTGTTTTGTTTGCAAAAGCATCTGTCTAAATATATACATATATATGCACATATATATATATGAATATATATATAAGCATGCATGTGTGTGCACGCACACGTGCCCATTTGTGCCTGCCCCTCTTTAGAAGGTAAGCATGAAATAGGTTTGTTTTCCTTCAGAAGTAATGTGAACTAGCAGTGTCTTATCCTGTTACACTGTGAAGAATATCACCTAGTGTTACACTAGGTAACACAGAGCTTGGAATTATTTTCTTGAAATAGTGTTTTCTGGAGGCATTAGTCATGTATCTTCCACTGGTTAAAGCCTCTACTGTGCCTCTAAAAGGCTGGAGGTAATTTGTGCATTCTCTCCACTACTAAGCTTTGTTCATGTTCCTATATTTGTAGGAAGAGTTTAACATAAGGCATGGTTCACTGGCTGCAAAGTAGAAACACAATACTGATTTATTTACCTAGAGCACAAAACAGAACTTCTATATATTTTTTCCATCTCGGGAATTTAAATCAATATACTTTTCAACATTCTTGCTATTAACATGTTTACATCAGCAAAACAAGCTGTGTCAAAAATCAAACTTTCAAAGCAGCACTTCTAAAGGAAATCAGATATATTTTGCAATGTATTTTAAGGGATGAGTGCATATCTTAGCCAGAGGGTTATTTATGTAGGATACAGGGAAGTAAATATATCTTGTTTTGTTGATGTAATGTGGTGAGGATGTTCATATATAAGCAGTAAAATGTGACAAGCTATGCCATAAAATGTTATGCACCAACATGCATGATGAGATTTTTTTTTTTTTTAACTCCCTTCTTGTGACTATCTCCCACTTGCAAGTGGCATTTGTCACCTTTGCCTGTGGGTGGATACACACCCAGGAGATCTGGCCAGGCAGGGAGCTCCAGTGTGACAACGTAGCCACCATGGAGGGGTTGGGGTTGAGTTGTACAGAGGAATCTGTACAACATGGATGTAACCTCATTAATAGATTCACATATATAATAAAGTAAAACCTCTGCCCACAGCATCCTGCAGGCAAAAGCTCAAGAAGAGCACAAGGGTCTTGAAGGTTAAGCTCAAGATCTGTCAGTCTGAGGAGTTACAGGCCTTCCACTTGCAACGTCTTACCATCTGACCCTGGACACTCAAATTGATAACACAAACCTATCATGTATCAGTGATCCCGGGGAAGAGAGGTTGTGTTTCTTAGACCTAAAAAGTGGTAGCATAAAAGAATAATAAGAACAGATCTTTGAAAAGAAGCAGAAAGTCACTATGGGTAACTGGCTGAACTTGTGTTTAGAGTGCAATAAGCAAACAAAACCTCTGGACATAAATACTATAGGATACCTAGCAGATGCAGCATCATAAAGACTGTCTTTGCAGTACTATTTCTTTTGTCAAATCGTTTATATAAAACAAAGAAGGAGCCACAAGATACTTTGGATCTGTTGGAGGGAGGTGGTGGTTGCGGAGAAGCTCAACCTGAATAGCTTTGCAAAGTGAAGGGTAAGGGGTTATTTGGTCAGAGTGTGTAAGTATGTTTTTGGGCAGGAGGTTACTTGAACAAGGGTGTTTGATTTAAGGAAGAAAGATCTAGGAAGATATCATTTTTAGCAGTAAGAATAATTAGCCTTTGAAATAAGGCATGAAGAAATGAACTGAATTTTCTGCTATGTCAAAGTTTGAAAAGGAGGCTGGATAGCTTTGTAGAGCAGATGCCATAGCTCCTTTGAAAGGTATGGGCTTGATGTAAGAAATGTCTGGTGAAATTTTATGTTCTATGTTCATGAAAACAGTCAAAAACAATGATAAAAACTAAGTGCAGGTCCTTTCAGGACTGGTTCTGCCTTTCCCCATTACTATTGGCCAGTTTGATGTACATTCTGTTTTAACAGATACCATGGTGGCCCCATAGCTGAATAAATCTGTCACAGTTTAAGGTCAGGGCAGCCCACTAGATCTATAACAGACACTCCCTGTTAACCCCCTTCCCTCCCCAAAGGGGAAGAGAAAGGGAATAAAGGAGACTCAGCCAGTAGAAAAGGAAACTAGAACAGCTTGAATGAAAATTTAAATAATAATAAAAATGGAATATATACAAATATGTACAAAACCAGTATTGAACCCAAAGCCTTCTGATAGCATTTATATGACTGTGGAGCAGGCACTGGGAGAGTCCCAGCCTGGGCCCAGCAGCAGATGGGAGCTGCATTCAGGAGCTGGATTCTGGTGCTGGGTTCAGGAACACACAGATCAGGATTGAAGGCAGAATGGACAGAGGCCTCCTTGGATGCTGGCCAGTGAAGAAATGAGGAAAAAACCAGAAGAGCTGAGCCAAGCCTGACTTGGTAAGAGTCAGTCCACTAACCTTAAAATCTATGAATTATGCTGGAAACCAGTGGATTAAGTAACAGTAACACCATCCACATCAGCTTGACAATGCTTTTGTTTTAGTTGATTCAAGAGTGTAAGTGTCCCCTCAAGCTAGTCTCAAGGACGCGTGATAAAACATCTACCTTAATCTGAAAAGCATAAGAGTTTTAAAAGCTTAACAAAAAAATTCAAACTTTCTTGAAGATTCCTGATGAAGGATGACAATAAGTCATTCAGTGGTTACAGAGAGGCACCATCACCAGAATCTCACAGTGATTCTCTTGCCATTATCCTTGGTCTTGCCTGTTTTGAACCTGAAGTTAACCTGCTACAGCCTGCTGCAGTATCTGGGAAGATACTGCTGCTGTGCTTTATTTTACAAGGTCTCCTTTATTTGCATTTTGTACTGTGAACTTAAACTGTTGATTCTTTGATGCTTTTTTTTTTTTTTTCTTGTGGAAGACAGTCTTTGAATATAAGAAGAGAATAAACAGCTGAAGTTGGGGAATATGCAGACTGTCTTCTTGCCATGGACATAGACCTAAGCTATCAAGTGGTTTTTACACAGCTTTTTCCTATCCTATAAAAAGTGGGCTTTTTTTTCTTTATCCTACAAAACAAAAAAATCTGTTCTTTGGTTACATGTATCTTCAAACACAAACTATTTAAGATCTAAATTTGTCATGTTTCTTGAAGCTACTCAAACTCAAACCATTCTGGAAAACTTAATAAGGAATTAGACTTGGATTGTAGAAAACTCCCTGATACTTAAAAGGAGGTACATCAATCTACATGACCTTTGTCTGTGCTACTGGATTAATTTTCAATAAACTGCTGTAAGAATTTTATTTTCAAAGCGGTTCCACAGCACCTTATTTTAGGATTGGTCCCAGGGAGAGCTTCCTGCATACCTGTTCATGTTTATCCTAAGTGCAAGAATCCACATCGAATGAAAAATCATTGATTCAAGAATAAAAAGTTAAGCCCCGGTAAAATCACAGAGTTTTTTGCTGATGAATTTACTGGAGTCAGCATCACCCATGAGTTGCAGTTGCATTTTCACACTATTTGAGTATTACTGGAGATGCTGGAGTTACACAAAGTGAAGGAGTAAAACCACTCCCACCTAACAGAGAGGTCAGAGGAAAAAATCTTTATCCCCATCCATCAGAGGAGAGATATATATCTTAAACTGCTTCTTTTGACTTAAATTTTTTTCAAATCTGCTTGAACTGGTGTTGTTATCGATTTACAGAATCATGGAATCAGTTGCAGGATGGTTGAGTTTGGAAGGGACCCCTGGACGTCATATAGTCCAATACCCCTGCTCAAGCAGGATCACCTAGAACAGGTTGCCCAGGACCATATACTCAGCCTATACTGGATTCACCAGTATTCAACCTAGATTTCCACACTAAATTTTGGGGAAAAAAACCCCCTCAATAATTCTAGTATGCAGAGTTGATCTAGTGCCTTTTCTCCTACCCACTATGTTCTAGCTTTGTTGTTTCCTTGGACTTCTTTCAGATGTTTTTTCTTTCTCTTCCACCATCATGACAGACCTGCAGCTTCTGTTTCTGGCACTCAGGTCTGTACCAGAGAACCAGAATAGACTTTGACAATAGAAGCAAATGTCCTACTTAGCCCAGCTCTAGCTTCAGCCCTGTAGCTGTTCTTTGGAATTACTTTAACTTTGTCCATTTTACGTTGCCATGGTATATATAAGCTCAAAAAATACATTATAAAAATGAAAGAAAAGTGTGATCCCTTTTCTATTGCTTCTTCACCATGGACTACTGTTAGTTGAGACAGAGAAGCAAAATTAGAAGCAATTATGGGGAAAGGATGCCACATAGAAGTAGCCTGATATTCTAAATCCTGGTAAAAGGATAACACCAAGGGTATCCACAGTTTCTCCTTCTATTAAAAGAAATGGTCTCTTGCAAACATTGTTTGGATAGCTTAATAATTGCCAGCATCAAATGAAAAACAAACTGCCATTTATAACAGCTATGACTGTTCCTGCTAATGACAGAGAAAAATGTCAGGAACAAACCCAAAAGAAATAGTAAAACAAAGGTTGTGTCTGATTTCAGTTACATGGAAAGATTATTGATTCATTCAAGGGTTACTGAAATAAAGATCTGGCTCATGGTTCGGGTGAGGATTGGAGGAAAGTGATTAGTGCTTTATTACAGGCCTTCTCTGTAGATATGGGATGTGGAAATAATCAGGGCTGATCTTACAGGGAGTGCAGCAGATGCACAGCGTCTGGTCTCTGGTCTCCAAGGCTACATCTATACTGGTAAACTAAACAGGCTTAGGACGTGTTTAAGCACTGCTCCATGAGACCATACTGTTTAACCCTAACACCCATTTCTGGAGCTTGGCCCTTGCCAAGCATCACTGCCTGTGTGCACAGGACAGCATCTGCTCCTCAGAGACAATGGGGATGACCTCATCTAGTCCTAGGGGAGAAGAAGGTGAGCCATGAACAGTGTGAGCTGAGCTGAGCTGTACAAGGCTTGAGGTCAGGGGGGCCACCATTCATCCTACTTATTTGCACAGACAGAGGCAGAAAGAGTACCCAGATGACTGGTTTCTGACCATGCTCATCCACAGTCTCACTTTCTAAAACCACAGAACTGAAGTATTTTTCCCAAAGAAATCAAGAACATACTCAAAGAATTTCCCATTGTCCTTCTGATTATGTGGATGAAGGACCAATTTTCACCACAGCTCTGGTCCCTATACTTAGAAGAAAACTTGTCTACAACAAAAGTTCTCCAGCCACAAAGCAAATACACGCAAGTCTGATCTTAAACCACTCAATGCAAATTTTCCCTGCTCCAACTCCAGTGCCTAAAACAACCTTGACCACCATTTCTTCCCTGGGACACAGAACAAGGTGCTGGGACAATATGATTTTTTCCTGTAAAATGTATTTCAAATTCCTGCTCTGACTTCAAGTGACAGGACCAGAGGGAATGGCTGCAAGCTGCACCAGGGGAGGTTTAGGCTGGATCTTAGGAAACATTTCTTCACTGAAAGGCTTATCAAACATTGGAATGGTCTGCCCAGGGCAGCGCTGGAGTCACCATCCCTGGAGGTATTTAAATGGCACGTGGACCTGGTGCTTGGGGACATGGTTTAGTGGTGAGCTTGCAGTGTTGGGTCAAAAGTTGGACTAGATGATCTTGAAGGCCTCTTCTAACCAAAGGCATTCTGTGGTTCTGTGACTCTGTGAATTGGACTTCACCACTGTCCTCCTGGAATCCAAAAATATATCTCTGTGGTGGATTTAGTTTTTAATTGTTATATCATAGAATTTAGTGTTGTTATGTTTCACCACATTCTCCAAGCATCTCCCATATAGAATAGACTGGTAGAAGGGAAGACCTCAGTGGGTTTGCTGTATTTTTTGTCTCTTCTCCTTTTTTGGGGGTTAATTTAATACAATTTTTTAAAGGGATAATTAGATTTTTACAACTTTTTTACAGCGGCAAAAAAATTAAACCTATTACCACATTGAAGAAATTTGGAAGGTACCCAAGATTTCCTTTCAAAGAAACATCATCAAATAATATTCTTGTGCATCTCAGATTTAACATTTCAGATTCTTTCCCCTGCACCTTTTATTGTTCCTATTTACAGTGCACCTGAAACACATTGTGTAATTGGCAGAGAGCCCAGATTTTCCATTTAAGAACAGTTTGATGATTTCACTTTTTCTTTCTCTCTCTCTTTTTTTTTTTTTTTTTTTTTCCTAAACAGCAGGTGCTCTACATTGTAAACAATGCCAGTCGCCATAATATTATTAGCTTTTGCATTTTTATTACATTTTTGCCTCCCTACATATTTTAAACTTCATTGCAAGGCATTTTGGCACCAACTCAGAAAGCTTCTTATTTCATAAGGAAGATGGATACCAGTGACACAGTGCTTTGTTGTCATTTATAATTAGAAAGCATAAGATTTACTTAATCATTAAACCACCCAATATTAGCAAGTTTGTTTCAGATTTTCTGTGCTATACATCCACATTTGTCCCATGCAGTAAATGAATCCCCTTTTCTATAACATGGATTTTTCAAGCATTTAACTCTTCTGTTTTATAGCATTGCTTTTCTCCCTCACTATCACCTTGCCTAAGATCCTGTAAACTGCATTTCAGATTTTTCACAGTTTGATGGGTCAATAGCCAGAACTGACATAGCCCAGTGGTTCTGCAATTACTCTTGTTGTGTACTGAGAGTTTATATTCCATTGGTTATTAAAAATGTGTGCAAACAAAATGGAGTTGAAGAAAAACAAATCAGAAATTCATTTAAAAAGAAATCTTGAAAAAAAAAATCAACACAAGAAGGAGCAGATGAATACTCCAGAAATGCAAATAACACAAGGCAAGAATTGTCTTTATGTGCAGGGGTTTTTTAGTATGTATGTTTACATGGTTTCTAGATAGAGGGACATATCACTTGAAAACAGATTTAAGCAAATGTCATGTGCAATAAATATTTATTGTTAGAATTATTTGTGGTTTCAATGAGATCTTCATTAGCAAACAAAGGAAAAAAAAAATCAAGCTATTTTCATGTTTATACAGCAAGGATGTCTTTTGCTAAACTGCATTTTGAGCTACATTTTTTTTTTCCAGATCAATTCAATAAGTGAAAGCCCAACAGAGAACAGATGCAATATAAGAGCAATAAAGGGAAGTAAAAAAAATTAAAAATCCTTTGTTCTCCCTGCAGTACATCCGTAAATCTATTAGTGTTATTTTCCTTTCTTCTCTTTTTTGCATCCCAAGCCAGATCTCAAGTTCTCTGAAGCAATCCTTAATCAAGCTCCCCAAAGGCCTACGACTGCATGCAGCAATTTCTCCCCTGCTCTCAGCACAGATGTTTCGAGCACATTCCATTACACCTACATGCCATTACAGCTAATGGCTTATTCTGATGAAGAAAGCTGCTTTCTGCTCAGTGCAGCAAAGGGGAAAATAGCCTCCTGTACAGTTCGTACACTGCAACAATGAAATGTGGGGGCAGGTGGTACAACAGAACTCTCTAATGTTAATTACATACTGTATTACCCCCAAATTTGGCTGGTCATTAATTATGCTAATTTACCTTCCTGAAAATTAGCACCATTCATGTGAACATTTGAGCAGTTTTTAGCAAAATGAACTATGGCATACTGGTTTGTAAGCTTAAACCTTTTGAACCACCCAAACACAGGATTGCAGAGCTTGCAAGAAACAGTGTGGAAGGGAGTCTAGGCTGGCAGGCAAGGGACCCCCTCCCAGGAACAGTGTTCCCATCACATGCTCCTCTGTGACCTTGGACAGGTTGCACCTAACTGCTTTGTGCCTCAGTTTCTGTCTGTGGAAAATGATACCTGCCTACACAGGCCAAATCTCCTTGTGTTTGAAGAGCAGCATTTGATTCACAAGCACCTAAAGGATGATGGCACTTTCTGCTGCAAAATGTTACGCATGAGATTACTGGGAAAGCTGGAGATGTCAGAAAAAATGGTCAATCTTTTTTTTTTTTACTCAGGCAAAGAATATTTATTGGCTTTTAAAGAAAAAAAAAAATTACCAGTTAAAATCTTCCTTCAGAATAAAGGGGGGAAATGAAACAGTAAAAGATTTCTGTGCTCTATAGTGAACCTTTATAGACTCCGTGAACTACTAGAGAGGATGACATCAAAAATACAAAGCTTAGAGAGCAAAAACCTCTTGACTCCTTAAATCTATCCAGGCAACTTTGTAATGATTTTTTGTATATATTTAGATTACATTAGGTCTTTTCAAAGAGTTATAAAGTAGCTTCAAGTGTGCCTATAGCTATAGATTGATTTCTTTTTATTTAAATGTTAATAAAAAATTAATCTATGTCTTCTTCCAACAAAAACTAAGATTTTGCTGTATTGATTACGGGCCTAACAAAATAAAGTATCAGATGTAGATTCAATTTGTTTTCCTCTGAGTTAAATACATAAAATCACTTTTTACTCATGTTGAAATTGATTGAGTTTCAGAGTTAAACAAAATATCTTCTCTACATTGTGAACTGTCTCCATTTCTTCCTCAAGGCTGCTGTTTTCTTCTATCCATCTCCAAGAAGCCATCATCATATTAACATAGATGACAATCTGGCAAGGAGGTGCTGATCAAAGATAAATTTCACACTCGCACTTCGCATTTTCTAATTACACCATCTGTGTCAGACTCTTTCGTGGCAGTTCTGCCCAATCTGTCAAATGCTGCATGCCTATGGGAATGCAGAGGAGCTGAGAAAATCGCCTCCATTTCCCCCACCAGCCGATCCATCACCCCAATCGGAGCTGGGTGGATATATTAGTCTAATTGGTACTGGAATGAAGGTTCCAGACTGCATATAAGATGAGGTGTTTGGGGGATGCAAGACATGAGATTTACAATTTGAATCATATTACAAGCCTTGCCCCAGCTTGTTTCATAGCAAGCTGAGAGCAAGCCATGCATGCAATATCAGCATGTGGAGGGGAAGAAAAAAAAAAAGGAAGAAAGAAATGAGGAATATTTAAAAACAAATCGTGAATGAGAAGGTGTCTCCTCTCATTACTTCTTCCAGTCATCCTAAATGTAAATGATTACCAACAAGGTCAGATGAAATGATTGTATCCTTGTATTGGAATATAAGAAAAATAAACATAAAGTATTATATACCCTGACGTACCAGAGGTGGCTACATATATTCTAATCAGGTCCTGATCTATTAAAAACAGCAGCTCTATCAAATATAGGGATGGTCCTTTCACACTAGAAGTGTAATACTTCCTATCCACAATGATTAAGTCACAGAGGGTGAAAAGTTGCAGCTTTTCTAGCTAGGCTGGCATTGAAAATTATATACTTTATGAGTCTTTTTTTTTTTTTTTTTTTTTTCAGTGAAATTAATCTCAGTTTTGTACCCTTATCCAAAAAATTGCAAGCTACCATTGCTAGGTGCAGTCAAATCTGGTGGAGTATCTCTGTGTCCCTATACGATTATGTTTAAAAGTGGAAGTGAGTTGTGCAGGCTGCCCAAGGAAGTGGTGGATTCCTCATCCCTGGAGCTATTTAAAAGCCATGTAGATGTGATGCTGAGGAACAGAGTTAATGGTGATCTGGCAGTGCTGGGTTAACCACTGGACTTGATGATCTTAAGGGTGTCTTCCAACTAAAATGATTCTATGACTCTAAGACTGTTGACTCTGGGATCTGCAACCCCAAAAGTAAGTGCCAAAAGTTGTGACAAAAGGAAACCTAGTTGAACGGTAGCACAGGCTACATGCACAACTTGTGAGCCACATCTGGGACACGTGTTCTTTCATGACATCTTTCTATGTTTCTATACACATTACTGATTTACAATTTCATGTGTCATGGAGACATCAAGTCTCAAGTTCATCTCACACATTTGTGATGTAGTCTGGGTAGAACTTGGGTTCCCATCCCTTTTGGGTGTTGCCCACAGCATAAAACTGCTTCACCTAAGGGTTATTTAATGTTACTATATTTTAAATGAGAAAGAGAAAAAAAAAAAAAAGATGGACTAATTAAAAAACCTCTTTATTTTCAAATCTGAATTTCTGTGGGACATAAGAAGCAGTATTCAAGCACATTATTTGCATTTGGTTTAATTACAATAGAGCCAAAGGCGTCACTGATGAAAGAATATTGTTGGTCTGCAGCCTCCACAAACTAACGCTACCAGAGTTTGATACTTTTAACACCCTTTTCTGCATTCAGAGTGAGCTGGAGAAAGAGCTGTTCAAATATTCATAAAGGACAGAAGACAAATATTTGGCAACTCCCAACATTTCAGTGCTAAATCATTTAGTAAACACAGGCTAACAGCATTAACACAAGATCAGACAAAACTGCCCAGCACCACTCAGGGCTAGGTCAGCTGAAAGTAACCTCAATGCTGTAAATCAAGCTTTTACTGCCACATATTTGACTGAACTTGTGTCTTTACTTGAACTTTTGAATTTTTCCCTTTCAAAGAAATGTATAAGACAGCCTCAAGGTGGAATATGCCAAAATGACTCCACTTCAGAGGCACAATCAATGAACAGCAATTATCTCAGATATATTTGAGCTTTTTATAGACAAAGACCTTTGTCTGGGTGGGTGCTGTGTAACATAATGTGTCTGTATAGGCTACTTCTCTTTCCTCTGTGCATTTTAATTACACTGGCATTTCCCACCCCCCCCCAAATATCTATGAACAGAATTTCAATTACACTTATTCATGAGTGTGCAATGCTCATCCCTGCTACTGTGAGCCTTGCATATGAGCTTTGAGGAGGTGGCTAGGAGCTGCTGAGAGGCAGGTTGGTGTCTGTGCTGGGGACACCACAGGGACCCACTGCTACTCTTGAATTAGAGAAGGGGCCATGGCCTCCACAGACACACTGTACAAGGGGTTCCCAGCCAGCCAAGGCAGATGGCTGCATGGTGATGAGTTACACACCTCAAGGTCTCCTTCACTCAGGTCTCTGTTGCCGAGCCCAGGCTGCAGATCAGGGTGGGCTTCATTGAGTGCCCAGCGTAGGATCTCATGCATGGTGTCCTGGTCTGAGAGCAGAACTAACTCTGTGCAGTGATTTTCCTTTCCAGCAGCTGTTTGCACCGGCAGCGGCTGCTCCGGGCAGTGAGAACACCCCATGGGCAGAGTCAGTACCAAGGGTTGGGGTGCAGACCAAGGCCACTGCTGGGTCTTGTGCCCCACGCTGGGGGTGCAAAAAGTAAAAGGTGGCACCTGCAGGGAGGAGTGGACAGGACAGGGGACCCCAGACTGACCAATGAGAGATTCCAACTGAGATATGGCATGTTCAGTATAAAGCTGAAGGATCAGCAGGGTCAAGCTCTCTTCTGCAATGGCTGGTGTCCGAAGAGGACTCTGTCCATTCTGCCTTCAGTCCCAAACCATGAATTCCTGAATCTGGTACCAGAATCCAGCTCCTGAACACAGTTCCTGTCCACCTCTGGGCGTAGGCTGGGACTTTCCTGGTACCTGGTCCACAGCATCAGAGGTGATGGTGACATAATTGCCATCAGGGGGTTTGGGCTCAGTATTTGGTTTGTATATAATTTGTATATATTTCACTTTATTATTATTTCCGTGAAAGCTGTTCTGGCTTTCTTTTCTAATCAATAAGTCTCTCTCCCTTATTCCCTTTCTCTTACCCTTTGTAGAGGGAAGAGGGTTAACAGAGAGCATCTGTTATAGGTCTAGAGGATGGCCCTGACCCGAAACCGTGACACATGGGCACCAGCAGAAGGGTGACTGCTTTTCTGAGGAGCAGCCATTCTCTGCAGATAATAAGCTTCTTGTTCCTATTATGTGAAAAACAACAGACTGTATGGTAGTAGTAATAACTAAGTGAATACCCTAAAGTGTCATGGCCAGAATTCAACCACTATTGCCCTGCATTAAGACCAGAGGTTTCTGTCCAACCCAGGATGCCCTGATGTCACCCTGTCTTTGCCAAGGCTGAGCCTATAGCACTTATTGTCACCCATCCCTGGCACTAAGTGCACAGGCATGTGGCAAGGCAGAAGAGTTAATGGGCTGGGTTCATTCTGCAGCCTTTCCTCTCTCCAGGGCTCCTGTCCAACTCTTTGTCCTGTACCCATTGAGTTTCAGAAAATACATGGGAGTTTCTTGCCTTTGAGTCGGTCTTGGGTTACACTTGGCCAATGAGTCCAACATTATTGGTGACGAGCAGGCAAAGTCAGTGTGGCTGTGACATAATGGGGAAAAAACACACCTACAGATAGAGAAAATCAAATAAACCTCTTGCTGGAGAACTGCACGACAGTATTGACAAGGCAAGAGTACATTAGAGAAATTGGTAAGACTATAACCATAATAAACAACACCAGTTAAACATGGTAAAATGGGACAAAACATTTCTCATATGAGAGACACCTCTGCAGCCAAGGTCATATTGATGTGCCTGGAAAATCCCTTTTTTTTTTTCTCCAAGGAAGCCCAGGCTCAAACTGTCCACAGTAGGAACACCAGTGAACCTTCAAGCAAGCTTTTCAAAACTAAACACAAAAGTAGAGATTTGCTTGGACGCTCTTTGTGCCATTGCAAAGCCCACACCTGTTTAAAAAGAAATCTGGAGGGAAGGCCCTGGTGATGTCAGAGTACTGATGCTCCATCAGTACTTCCCCAAAGCCACGTGATGGTGGTATATGGGACATCCTGACATCCTGAAAATACATGATGCTCTTCTCTGGAGAACGGAAAGTACATGTATTCCTTCTGTGAAATTGGAATGACCTGCTCACACAAGTGACAGAAAAAAGCATTTCTACTTTTTTTTCTCTTGCTACCCAGGCTGGAGGTTCAGTTATTCATGCGTTTTCTGAAGGATGACTACCAGTCCTCATTCCTCCCACCTGCCTAAGCCCAGTCAAATCCATGAGTTTGCACAGATCTCCTTAAGGACTTTCTCTGGTGACAATGGGGCTGTGCAGCTTTAAATGAGGCCAGTGAGCTCAAGAAATCTTTGTTGCAGGTGATGATGATAGGTAACAAGGATTTGCACTCTACATTTGTAAACCTAACACATATGATATGAAAATCATTGGTACAAGAGACTTGGATCTGTGCTGTGCAGCTCTGGCGGGCTCCTTTCAGAGTAGGGCTGTGCTTTCCATAGAGACAGTTTTTTAGAGCTCATATGGCTGCAACCAGTAAGTGTATGCATCATTGTGGTTGAATAAATAAATATCCACTAAAGGAACCTGGTTCAGAAGAGTAAAATAATTAGGAAACATGGAAAACATTACTGCCCAGATTCAATTAACAGCTGAAGTATTGTTAGAAAGAGGGATCAATCTGGAATGATCTGACTAAAAGCAACAGTTTAGATAACTTGTCTGATAATGGCATGTGCATATCTCATAAATGCCCAGCAATCCTGTATCATTAAGCCTCCAAGGACAAGTCTGATTGATGGCAATGTACCTGCAGGAAGCGGATCCATTGGAAAAGCTCCAATGTATGCCAGTAAAACGATTGCCTGGGATGGTGGCTATGCTATGTGGTCAGATAGGAATGGAGCAGATATTGCAGAGCTCTGAACACTGCCCTGGTTCCTTCTGCTGAGAGGCAGTTCCATGTACTGGCAATGGAGGCAGAGGAGGCTCTTAACTTGCTCCTTTTCTTTACTTACTCTACTGAGTCTTCAAGGTCACTGTTTCTGTCCCATTTCAGTACATCTGCACTACATTTATGTGGCAAAGGAATACTGTGTCCACTTTTATGCTTTGTGAATCACACTATAAACTGTTCCAAATTCAAGATGCACCAGAAACTGAAACCAAAGTGATGCCATCTCTTGTATGCAGAAACACGTAAGTTGTTTAATGGTTTACATTCACCACCAATTCATCTATCCTTATTTATTTATTCTTTAAATCTGTCTCCTGTTGCCATTCAGCACAGAGACTAAAAATAAGTATGTCACAATCATGCAACCCAATCCAAGTAATCAAGCACTCCTATTTCAGTAATGCTTTATATGTATAAATATTTTGAGAATAAAGATTATTTTTGAGCTCTCAAGTGCTAAAATATAATATTTACACTTACAAAAGTAATATTTGGGACAAGAATTTGGTGAATCATCCTCCTCAGCTTCCCAACAAATGGAGTCTGTAGTTTCTTTGCCTTCATGAGGAGAACTCAGTACATGGGGGTAAGGGTAGAGAAATATGAAAGACTGGCAAAACTTCTTTGTCTTGGCAGAGTTCAAAGCACACAATCTGAGCAGTTCTCACCAACAATCAGATCTGTTTACTTTCCAGTTAAGAATATAAAAGCAGGGCAACAACATACAAAGACTTATGCAAGACTTACAAGGAACTTCTGGAAGATCAGCGTTTTTCCTTTCAGTCTTGCATCTGTCCCTTGACTTAGCAGAGTGTTTCTTGATCACACCCAAGGGTAGGTCAGATTTACATCCCACATCTGAAAATGGGTTTGGAAATCCAATGCGGTTCAGCTAGAGGCGCCCAGTACCACTGAGATTGTTTAGGACAGAGATGAAGAAAGAAGACACATATTTTACAGTCATTTGGCAGAGGTAACACCTGCTTCAGAGGCTTGAAAATTTAGCTTAGGTTAGTCTGAAATTCAAGGCAAAAAAGCAGATCTCTTTCTATTGCATGCCTCCTTTTACATGCAGAACTTAAAGTGAAATAAAGGGTCCTGCCCTTGATCAAAACCATTTTACTACTTTCTAATTTGATTAATCTCTTGGTCTTTTCAAACATGAATGTTTTCTTTATGTCAGTGACTAAAGTCCCCTCCTGCTGGTTTCACTGGGAGTGGGATCTGTCCCAAAGAAAACATCAATGCACTTGCACTTTGTGGGCTGCCTACATGACTTAAACTGCAATGGGCAGGAAAAGCTGACTATATTCAAGGTACAGATTTTGTGTCTTCGACTTATATCTAAAGAAAGCCCAGAATTAGCACACAGATTGACCAAACAACATACATTCAGAAACAGTGATTATTATTGTTATTATTTGCAGCACATGTAATACGCTGATGTGAATATTTTGCTTCAGAAAATTATTTTGCAGAGCAGTGCATTTTTATATTTCTAAGCTATGTTCTTATTTATGCCAAAACTAAAAATTAGCAAAATAATCCTAAACTTGCTTAAGTGAATTTAGACAACTGTGACGATTCTGTCCTGAGCCACCTGATATTCTACATTTACAGGTCACAAAGGACATCAAGCAGCTGCCACCCAAAGCTAAGAAGAAAAGTTAAGTTTCCATCCTAAACTTTGCTGGTCCGTGCAATTCCTATATGTGGTGACTTGATCAGAAGTCTGGAATTTCACAAGTCACTTAATGAAGAGAAAGAAGGAAATTTGCCTTTTGCTTTCTAAGAATGACTTTCATATGCAGAAAGACAATGCTGAGAGAGCTGGGCGTGATGTCCAGAATTGTGAACGTGAAAGAGATGGTGTGTGAGGCATGATGTTTTCAATCGAGTCAAGATTAAAGAATATAGCATGCAGTAAAGAAGTGTGGATGAAGTTCTGCCTTCTTTAAAAGCTATAGCAAAATTCCCATTGAGTTTATGGGACAGGAATGAACCTGGTGTCCATATCCACAGATACCTCCCATAAGACCCTGCAGATAAGTACAGTTTTGATTTCCATCATACTGTAGATACTGCTCACTTGAGGAAAAAATCTGATTGTTATAAAGTTGGGCCTGCAACAGGTACAGTGCTTACAGCTGAGGTGTATCAGTTTATCTTTAGTTAGTCAGAGCAGTGCCTAGCAATACTACCAGAAGTATCTATCTAATGACACTAGGAAAACTAAGTTTTTGGAATAGAGAGTGGTTTTGCAACTGAATTTTAAGGGAAAGAAGGTTGCAGAAAATTTTCTCATATCTGTTTCAATGTTTTCATCTATCAATATCTGCCATCCTACTTCTTCACCTTTCATCTTCAGTGGCAAAACTTTGGGTAAGTTTTCCCCAAAACATAGGAAAGAAAAGGCAGGATGTACTACTCTTAAAGATGCAGTATAATTATGTGTTTACAATGTATTGTTTTTCCTCTTTTTTTTTCACCATCTATATTTCTCAGACTCCCCTGATTGGCTTGACTTTTCTTAAAAGAAATTATGCTACTATTATTGTTCCATCAAGAGTAAAAAAAAAATCATTCCAACCACAGAGCACAAAAATTAATAGTGTACAGAAAAAGGCTGAAATTCAATGTGAACTTCTATACTGTGGAGGTTTTTTTTGTGTGTGTGTGTGTGCGTTTTTTTTTTTTTAAATTTATTTTACACTTTACAACACCACAAATGTTCAGAAAATCTGTAAATATAGAATGGGTGATGGTATCTTTATTTCCATGTCTGAAGGGAAATTACACAGCTACATTTGATAGTCCACTGGTAACATTTTTGATGCTGACATTTGATTCTTCAGTCCTGTGAGTTGTTTATATTTTCCATATTGAAGATCCTTAATCTTTCAGTCCAAGGATTCAAGATAATGCTAAATTAAAAATAACACAGCTTTTCATGATGTAAAAGCACACACGAGGAAGCAATTGTAGCATTTGAAGGAGAGGAGTCATCTGTTTAAAATCTTGACACTGATAACACAGGGACAAACCAATTCCATGGAACAGTTCACATGAGCAGCTACTCATGTGCTTAAAAGTTTTTTGGAATGGTCCTGTAGAACATGACTGGATTTCACTTCAATAAAATCAGCAGATATCATAAAATACTCCAGCAGTGATGTCAGGACAATGACCGTAACACTGAAAGTGTTTGCCATGTTATTCTTGTTATTTTTTCCTTGTGACAGGTTTTATTAAGGCTATTTATTGTTAACACATGGATTCATGGGTTATTAATACTGCATATAGATATATGTGATTCCTGTGTTATTACCCAACGTAACTGAGACTTCAGTAAAAAGACAGACTTGGAATTCTGAATATTGAATTCCAGATGTCTTCTCTGTAGACTTTTACTACACAAAGATGCATTATACATTTACAGTTTACTACCTGGAGAGAAAAGAATTAATATAGGGTTGCACATGTCCAGCTTCTATGTCAAGCTCAGCTGAGGAAATCAGTTCATACCACAGCTGGTCCAAAAATCTATCACACTTTTACATTTTTGGCAGGATGTCACCTTAGGCACTGTAAATGGTGTATGTGTGCTATATAATTATATTGTCCATGGATTTATGCACCTGTGTTGCATATTTCATTACATTTTCTTGGCCTGCTTATTAGGACTACATTTTACATGTGTAATAATATGATTCAAATTCTACCAAATATGAAACACTGACTTTCAAGCAGAGCTAAATGAAGCTTAAGTAATTTAACATGAACCAATGGAAGACAAAAGAATTATTTCACCCATAGCAAGGTCATGATATTCCTCTTGCTGCTCTTCCACATGCATTTCCTTTCTTTCTGCTTGTTAAAAAAAAAAAATTGAGCCAGAGAGAAGCAATTTTAATCCATTTATTTACTGACAATACAACAGAAAGCTTGTTCCTTTTTTTGGAAAGAAAGCATTAATGGGACGTTTACAGGAAATCACAATGAGCTTGGAATCTTTTACAGAATCAAATCAGAGTTCATACAACAAATATCATGCGTATTTTGTTGTTTCTAAACATCAATTGGCCGTATAAAAAGTGTAATAGAAAAATTAAAAATTTGTGATTACAATGACACAGAGCGCTTGCCAACAACTCTGTGGATGGCTTTTTATCTCATTCCCTTAGTGAAAACAGTTAACTAGGCACTGGTGAGATATTCTGTAACTGCGCAACAAAAAGCTGGCACCACTGCCAAGTGTGGCATGCCAGATGTGTGAATACATTCTGGAGAGCAGTATCAGCAGCTCCAACAGAAAGCCATAGCCATTAATCTAGAGACCTCTGGGAGTTCAGGATCGTGCTGTAAAACCTAGACCCTGCCAAGACTGCATCAGATAAAGCCATCAATGCATTGTAAAAAAGACACAAAACCTATTTCATGGGCTGCACTGATCAAGCAATTACAATCATTGACTACATTAAGCAAAGAAACAGCGGGGTGCCCTATAAAATTGACTGCCAACTTGAATAATCAATAGACTCCATGTAGAGTAAATTAAATAACTGAAAAACTATTTGGAAAAGCTGAAGTTAAAAAGGCAATCTGTAATCCCTCATCCATGGAAAAACAATCCTGCATCCAAAAGATTCTTTAGCTTGCTTTCATTCTTGTCACTAGGAAATACAGTAACAGTGAAGTAAGACACTCTTTAGCTAACTCATTCACTAGTTAATAATTGTTCATTTAACCCAGGCATTCATAATCAATGCATGCATTAGTATCATACCTCCCAATCTGCCAGGCTTCAAACACAGGCCTAAATTGTAGGGCTGATATTGAGAACAAGGGAACCCAGAGCAATTGTGTGTATTCTGGGAGACTTAAAACGATAGAGAGTGCACTCCCTAATACAAGGCACATTCAGCTTGGCCCGATTTTTATTTCCAACATAAGCCATTTATAGTAATAGCCATAATTTTGCAATTGATAGTAGAAAGGATTGAAAATGTTGTAACAGAGCTTTTGTTTTGTGCGTTTTTTGTTTGGTTGTTTTTTTTTTTTTTTTTTCCCCAACAAAAGGTGCTGATTCATCAGAAACAAAGGTTACAGAAACAGAATGGCGTTGACTAAACAGTTTTTACAGTCCAGTGCAGCAGGGCGATTGACGGAGAGCTCCCCCTCTCCCGAGTATAAACACGTGCAGCTGGAGATAATGCACTTTGCCCCCCCCCAACACCATACCTGCCCATCAAGGCAGTGGCTGGAGCATGTGCTTCTCTTACAGCTCTTATCCAGAAGAGAAATCTGAACCCAAGTGCTGAGGAAGGACCACCACCCTGGATCTTCTGGATCTCAAATGCTTTTCCAAGAAATAGTATCAGCTTGGCAGGTTTTGAATGGAAAGAAGACTAACAGTTTCTGGTTTGTTTTGCTTATCCAGAGTTTTTCAAACTTTGGAGGAGTTTTGGGCTATGCCTAAGTGGCCGTATAGGAGTGAACTGGAGTGGTGCTGCGGAGCACCCTATGTAGATCAGCAGTCCAAATGCTGCTGAGAGCTGGGGAGGAGCTGTCTTTTTACTGATTGCAGTATGTCAACAGGGCTGATCCCATTACCATTTTGGACAGTGACCATCAACTGCAGGACCATGAGTGCTCCTTTCAAGGCTGATACTTTCATTGTAGTATTAGGGCAGCTAGGAGCACATTGCAAAAGCATATCCAAGTTCCTGCATCCTAACAGGTACTCTCCAATTTATTAGAGCTTCTAGGACACATATGCCATAGTTCTTTGCTTGCAGTAAGATGAGCCAGCTATTGGCATTGGAAGACTATCAGTGTCTAAGAGTGCTCATTACTTTGAGCCCCATTACTGAGTAGAATACCAACCTGAACAAAAGCAGAATGCCAGATATTTAACTCCTGTCCAAACTGGTCTAAGTATGACTTCACATGGCTACAGGTATGTGAGTGATAACCTGAATTTGATTCAACACTTGGCAGAAATCATATTGCAGCAAAGACATACCCCAAAAGAACAGTTCAACAGTATTAGATTGCTCCATATGTCAAGAAGAAAGGGACACCAGTAAAAACCTCAGTTAATGGCAGATATTCTGATTTTATATCCAAGAGAAAATGAGTCCTTTTCAACTCCTGTATTAAAACCAATAAATAAACCTTTTGAAAAAAATTCACTTTTTTATGCCTATGCAAATTTTCTCAGTTTTCAATTTCTTGCTTTGAAAGAAAAGTCCTTTTTTGCAGTGAATTTTTTTTTTTTTTTTTAAAAAGAGCCTTCTGTTTTGATTCTACCCAACTAGGAAATATCAAAGGCAAAGCTGCAACATATTTTGCTTTTCAGAGAATCTGCAGAAATGTGATTTAGCAGTTTTTCCAGTGGTGCAAATATTTTTTACTCACCTCACACTAACATGGGTTTTTTTGTGTGGATAAATTAACACGTAAGCAAGGGTGTTAGGCTCTGTACCTACAGTAATAGCATGAGTTGGGTTCTATACTGACAAATGTTTTCTTATTTTTTTTAGCTGAAACATAGTGTAGAATTTTGGATTCATTCATTCTGGTCTGCAATTTAAAGGAAAACAGATGAAGAATTGAAATTAACCCCTCACTACACACAGCTTTTCGACTGGTTAAAAAAAAAATACTTCTAGAATATATTTAGTAAATATTCAGAATAAATCTTGGAGCAGTCATCATTACTAAAAAGGTTTTTATAAATTAAGGCATCTGGGAAATCTGTAGGACATTAGTTCATCGGAGTTTTGGGGAGGTTTACATAAGCATTTTTCTTTCTTGGTACACAATAAGTTGTCAATGAACAGTCTGGGATAGCAGTACTCTCACCTGTTTAAAAAAAATGAAAACAAAACCTCTGAGAACATGCATTATAAGCAAACTCACAGGAAGTGCAGATCAAAGAAAGAGAAATATGATGAACTAGAAGTGGTCGTGTGTCACAATAGAACTTTCCAACTTGTCTGCTGATTAGATGGTAATGTTGTCCATAAAATTGAGCGGGGCCAGGGGGGGAAGCACTGCAGAGGACCTGATAAAACATCCTACTGGAACCTATTGTATTTACTACTTATTAGATTCTGAACTCAAATAGATCTTGATTGTTGAGAGCTGGGGTATTTAAAAGCCTTAAAATCATCAATTACATTACTCATAATTTCCACATCTGCCTGTTCCCCAGCAATTCAGAGAGATGGCTGTTATAAGAGTCTTTCTGCAACTTGATTACTATGAGTCTCTGTTACAATGTGCACTTGAAATGCCTTTAAGGATTTGAACTTAACTCTAATTTGCAGCTTTATGGAACTCCTACATGGATCGCTTTTTGGTGATAGTGAAAATCAAATGAATGGAGATGGTCCAAATTACCTGGAAGAAAATCAGGTTCTTATCCACTCAAAGGAATCCCTGCAAGCCTGCCAAAAGCACAATAAATGCACTCTTCTTTCCTGCGTCATCTGGAAAGTGAATATGTATTTTAAATTAAACAGAAACCCTGATTAGCTTGGTTATTATGAAGCTAAACAGCAAGACCATGTTTGCAGAAGGCATTTGCAGGCTGCAGGGAATGTTTCTTCCCTATTGTCTCACTCTTTTCAAATCAATACCTTTTAAACAAAACCCTTTTCCTTTTTTTCAAAGCCCTAACAACCTATTTCTCATTAAATTCAATGGGGAGCTACCCATTATCTCTTATGGGAGTTGGATCATTCTAATGGAGTGTACTTTCCTCATTCACAAGCATCCATACCCATGCCCCTTAAAGACAGTACAAGGTGTCCATACGCAGGTTCCTATAACAGAAATGTGCTCACTGGTAACTATACTGGCTACTCCTTTGGTATTTTTTTTTGAGTGCCACCTTTATTTGAATGCAGTCTTGTACAGGGTGGGATTTCAAAGGAAATGGAGACATTTGCAGCATATAGTGGAGGCCAATATGAAAAGTCCCACTGAAATCAGCAGGAGTATCTATAAAGTAATATCAAATGCAAGTCTCAGACATCAGAATGTATGTACATAGCATGTACCATGCTGTAGAAGGAGGCTGGCATGTGTGAAATGGATGAATGCACTGCCATGGAAGTAATGTGGAAGCACTCTTAGAGACTGTAGAGAAATAAATACATAAATACATCAATAAAAGCATTTTCAGAAATTACTCTTGCAAAAGACGTGTAGAATATGCAGCTTCCTTAGTTGCCAGTCTTCCAGCACAACTTCTTCTGGGTGGTCTATTTCTCCTTAGGTTGCAATATCTCGGAATTTCTCATGGAAGGAAAAATGTCCTCACTGCCGTTTCACTAAATAACACTTTTGTGAAGTCCATAGAACTAAACAGTAAATATAATTTGCATTTCATTTACTCCAACCAATTATAGAGATTACATCTATTATTGGCACCTGATGTGATGTTCGAGAGAGAGAGAGGAATCTTGTTTTAAAGTTTCCCTCCCTATATCTGGCCTTCATTAAAAAGACCCCCGAGATGTTCCATACAAATGCTAAACATCAGAGTTAAGCCTCCAAACATCAGGAGAAAGGCAACTTGGAATTTGAAATGGGTTTCCCAAGGAAGAAAGGATGAAAGAAAGCTAAGGGGAATGAAGGGCGAAGGAAAGTACAGGTACAATAGAGAGAGTTATAAAGTCACAAAGACAGCATATAAAGGTGATGGAGGGGGCCACAGGAGGAGGAAGATGACAAGGAAATGCACACATCGCTAAAGTAACAGAAGATATGTTCAGGAAGAATAGCAGTTCTTAAGAAATATTATCACCAGCCTTTGATAAATGCAAGTAAGTATGCTGGGGCAAAAAGAAGGACACCTATCAGCTTCTGTTTTGAATTACTGTTCAAAAAACTCCTTTGCAAAATCCCGCAAACCAGTATGTTGATCACATGAAGACTTAGGACTGTTTCATCTAAGGCACCTGCAGGAATATAAACCAGGGAGATGTTGATTCTATTTAGGTTGTAGGACAGCTTTTGCTTTCACCTCTTTGCACTGGACACATTTATGATTAATGTTGATGAATATGAAAGGAGAGGGAGGCTTTCTTCCTGCAGAAAAGAGACAGCTCAAACAGAATGCAGCACTGCTCATCCTGCCCTACAGCAGAGAAAGGCTTACTTTCTCCAGAAGACTTCCCTGGAAATCCAAAGATTTACTACAGAATATGTTTTGCTTTAATAATTTGGGGTTTAATTATATTTCCTTCTACCTGTGCAGAAAGACTGAGGCCCCCAATTTCATATGATAGGAAAAGCCAGCATTTTGTATCTTTCAGTGTAACCATTGTTATTACTTTTTTGGTCACCTACATGAGTGTGGTGAGTATGAGATTTATAACTCTCAATAATTCCACATTGATCTGTACATGTAAATGGATAAAACAGCTACCATTTAAAAATACCAGTATAACTTAGATTTTCTCTGGCAATCTATAGCTAATGACAAATGCTGATGCTGCATCCCTGCTGCATCACTTTTATGGACTTTTCAAAGAACTCTTTATAAATAACTGTATTTTTATTCCACCTTTCTAGCTCTTGCTAGAGATTTGGATATTAATTTTCTGGGAACCTTAAAAGCATGGAAACATGGGATTCCCTTATAACAATAGTAATTTTGGGAAGATGGAAAATAGTAGCACTTAATTGTTCACTGAAGCTAAGTAATATTTTTTTCATGTAACTTAGCACATAAAAAACCAAAACACTATTAAATGCACTTACTAAGCAAGTATGAAATGAATAACAGCATATTGACCAAATATACTTTGTATTAGAGATGAAGCTGTGCTACACACTAACTGGGTTAATCATGTGTTTTGTCTTCATCACAAAATGGGGGAAATCTTAAAATGCTGACAATTGGAAAAATTAAGATTTTTTTCTTAAGCACAAACCCTCAAAAAGGTGCAAGCAGACACTTAGAATGGGACTTATCTTACTTCATCTCACTCACCCAAAGGTTAAGACACAAATGTAGATTAATCATCTAGGGTGTCTTTGTACTTTATAGACAGAAAGACATACCATCAGAAGTTGGATCACCTTATGCCCAAACTCATCTCAGATGAAAGGAATGAATCACTCTCTGGAAGTGCTTAGTCTTTCCATCAACCACAGCAAATGTCGTGGACCAGTCACCTAATTTTCCAAGGCCTGAAGTCAGGTGCAGTTTTTGCTGCATTGAAGGGATTTTCATTGCCCATTCTAGCGAAAAAAAAAAACAAACCAAACCTGAAATAAGCATGATCATCTCTCTATATAGTCAAGATAATACAGTTCAGTTTACTCAACAAAGGGTTAAGGACCAATAATAAATATGGAGGTTGTAGAGATTCAAATAGAATTATACATTTGAATAGCTCACTTCTTCTCTTCTAAAGATATTTAAACTGAAATATTTGTGGGAGAACATTTTGAAGAATCAAGATACAGTTGTAACTTTAAACTTTGTCATTTATCTTCTCACTCTAAGAGAAAATACCATTTTAAAACTTTATTTTAATGTTTGGATATTCATATTGGTGTGTTAGAACTTGGGTTTTCTTCTAGTGTGATTTTTATTGTGCTTCTAAAATGTATGGAGGGTTGTTCTTTTTCATGAGCTTATCTCTTCTCAGATTTGTTATTATTTACACCATATATTAATAGCTCTGTCTATTCTTCTGTGCTTTATGTCAATTTTTGTTGTCATTCCTTAACAGGTAGGACAAAAACTTTCCAGGCACTCAGTTTACATACTATAAATACTTTAGACTGCACAGATAAATACAGGCCATAGGATTTCCTTAAATTAACTCTGATTTGAAAAAAAAAAATGCATATTTTGAACCAGTATAACAACTTTTTAACAGATCCACAAATTCCTTATCACTCTCGTAGCAGCATTGCAAGAAAAAAATCTTGAGAAAGTGACTGTTACAGGTCTGGACAATAAAATAAAATCGTGGTTACACATAAGAGATTTCAATCAGATATCTGCTATTGTATGCTGAAGATGCATGCCTTGAAAATTCAAAATATAGTGCCAGATATAAACATCCATGGAAGACAAACTTTTGTTAATTTTGTGGGTATGGAAAAAGTAATTGCTCAATTAAAAATAAACAATAGGCTCATAACCTAGAAAACAATAACCAATTAGAAATCGTGCAATAAAATGCACAAGGAACTGTTCAAATGTATGTTAAGGGAAGATTCAAAGCTGCTCCTTGGAGCTAGGCTGCTGGATAGATGGATGTCAGCATGGGTTGTTATGCAATCAGTATATTTTTTCCTATTTTCTATCTGCCATGCTGACCGAATAAATTAATCTGTCTGATGAATCTGGTCTAAACTGATTCAGTGATTAAAAGAAACAGCATCAGTTAGGGATCCTGGGGGTAGCTGGCAGGATAGGCTTTGGACCAATTCACATTCCTGTCCAGGTAAATGCCTGAAGATGGATTAAAGCAATACTGGCAGTGGTCAGTGGGATAGACTTTCTTTTCTATAAGAAAGAAACAAATAACCTGAAGGAAAAAAAAAAACCAAACAGTTGCTTTGTGTTGTTGTTTGGGGGGTTGTTTTTTTTGGTTTTTTTTTTTAGTTGACTCGCTTAAGCCTCATTTTCAACCAGCTTCACAATATCTATGGTACACACTCCACTTATGATCAAAGTGGGATTTTAAGCCTATGACTGCTTGAGAAACTTTGTTCACAATCTGTAGCTTCTGCAAATATATCAGCTCCTCACCCTCCAAATCTCTTGAATGACAGTCCTGAGAGATGCTGAGTAAAATCCATTGGAACAAAGCACAGTGGAGGCCACGCCAAGCCCCTCTGGACCTGGACCACAACTTCTATTCTGCAAGAATGTGCTATATCCATATCTGAATTGTTTAAACATCATTGATCCTAAAAGGGAAGGGCTTTTTGCAGGGGAGATGCCTCAACATCCAAAGCTTTGTCAAAATGTGGAGAAAAAAAAAAAAAGTAATTATATATCCACCCCTATGCAGAGGATGGTATTTAAATAAGATCATATTTCTGGGTAAATAACCCAAACCTGTTATGCTAAAATGTTCAAAGCAAGGACAAAGCAGAGTACCCTTCCAGCAGCTATGATATTGCCACCATCAGCTACTATTTCAAAGCTGTTCCCACTGTTGTAGAAAAGAATACAGCCAGTGGAAAGTAAGTCAATTTGCAGAAAGTCTTATGTATTATTTTGCTGCATAAAAGAAACACTAGATCTGTTTCTTGTTTAGGAAAGTCAGTTATGCTTTGTGAACACACGCTGCTCTGTCACCCGCCTCGTGGGTCACGATTCTAATAGGACTAAACTACTGACCTCATAAAATCAAATGTAAACAACTTCTTTCAGTACCATCTAAATCTTATGTTAAGATCAAGTAGTCAGATTAAGTATTCACTAAGGTCTCGAGGTCAAAATATTAATTGAAATTTCAAGGATATTGTTTTTAAGAAAGGAAGACAATTAAACTGAGGACAAGATACACATCAACGTTCAAAAGTATATCAATAGAAAGAAACATTAAAGAAGAATTTTTAATTGATAGGCACATAATCACAGTTCTCTGGAAGAAATCAGTGCACCCAGCATGAAACATATGAGTTTTACAAACATCATTTAAATTTTTTTTATTACCTACGAGCATTAGGATATACTTCCTTGACTCTATAATAATTGCTTGCAGTTAATTACAAATGAAACAGAAGTGCTGGTAATATTAGACTTGCACCCTGCATCAAGCTAGAAATTACTGCTATTACTCTTATTTGCTGAGAATATTGGGTCATAGATGCTAATTAGCAGTTCACAGCCCCCTACAGGAAAAAACTCATTATTATGAAAATCTGTCTTGGTAGCCAAAGCCACCACTCATGTCACTGTGAACGTTTTTGTCAGAGCAATTATAAGGTATGACAAAACTTAAGATTTACTTTTGTATGAAGAAAATGATGAAGGTTAAAAATACAACATGCTAATCCAAAAATTAATTGCCATATCAAGAAAAGAGATCCTGACCTATTTTGTCTTAGTAAAATTTGACTGTATATTGGGTAGAATGACAGAATTTTTTTTAGTAAGTGTGCACAAAACCACCATTGCTTTAAAAAATATAGAA
>JANHGN010003083.1:8249-46673 GCA_024605025.1 Megaceryle maxima
CCTGACACACTTTTCTCTGCCAGGGTTTGTGCTACCTGCCAAATCCTGGTGCATGAAAGGGGGTTTTGTCACGGGTCATTCCTACTATAGATACACAGGCAGAAGGTTTAGTAAAGGTAGACAATCAGCAACGTAGACAATCACTATGATTATTTGAACTTTATCTGAGTGCAGATGAACGTAACCAAACCAGATCTTCCACCCGCTGCATCCTCACCCATTTGAAAGTACAGCCCCTGCTCCAAAGGTCTCACTGCTTCCCAGTGTCAGGAAGGAGGGCAAAAGGCCAAGAGGAAGGACCTTGCCCCAGGAACCCCACAGAAATCAAACCCATGCCTCCTGACTCCCACGCCTGCTATTAGTCTCAGAGCCTGTTGACACAAGATTCCCAGCAAGCCTGGCTATATTCTCACTGAAATGCCCTGCACCCACACAGCAGCGTGGTATTAACGCTGGAGACAATCTGCTCTGCTCACTAATAGCTCACAGTGAGCGAGGACTAACTCTTCTCTGCTGGTTTGACTGGCCTCCAGTCACCCTCCCATTCTGCTTTGTGTCATGTCAAAACTGATTGGTACCTCTACATCCTCCACCCATCTGCAGTCATGTTGGCCAGATGGTCAAATCTGTGTTTCAGTGCAGGCTTGCACTCAAGTGCAGCACACTCATGACTGCAAAATTCTGGAATCAGCAGCAGTGCTCCACTGTGGACATGACTGCATTGCCTGATGCATCACTGCATCTCCTCATCTCCTGGGGAGAGACAGGAAGCACTGAAGAAATACTACAATACAGCAATCATTGCAAAAAGCCACAGCTAACGAATTATTGGAGCAGGAACATGTCAGGGCACCTTGCAGCTCTCAGTCAAGAGTTTGGAGCTGAAGTCCTTTGTAAGGAAAGAAGTCAGACTTTGGCAGGGTTTGTGCTACCTGCCAAATCCTGGTGCATGAAAGGGGGTTTTGTCATGGGTCATTCCTACTAAACTATGTTTTATTATGAGTTCCTCAGGTTAGGAAAGACTGCTGAATGCCTTGGGACTGGTGGAGTATCTGGTAAGGAAGACCTAACCATAGAATTCTAGTATGCCACAGGGAAGCTGTGAGTAAGGCTCTTTCTTCTCCCATATCTGGCCAGAGTCCCAGTAGCTGCCACAGTGGCTGGGCCCAAAGAGCACCTCTGCTTGCAAGCAAGGATCCTTCTGTACCACAGGAGGGAAAGATGCACAGAGAAGGTCATCTGTGCCTTAGCATGAATGCACAAACTGCCAGTTCAGGGCAAGGGACCTCAGTAGAAAGTGTCTGTCTGTCTTTACATTTTATTAGCATTTGAAATTAAATGGTGGTGAGACTGACATGAAAGCGATGGTGAAGCGCGGTGATCAATTCAGAGAAGCCACAAGCTAACACAAACCCATCTTCCTCTAGCTGTGGCTAAACTATCACTCACGCCTAGCCCCCTCTCCTCCCCTCTTCCTGACTCTCATCTGGCACACCACAGTGGCAGACCACTGTCTTCCCCTTTCACATGCCAAAAGCAAGCAACCAACCCAGGGCAAGAGGAAATGGTTAAACACATCACCGCTTTGGGAGCCTTCTGTTGGCCTCCCACTGTCCTGCCACCACTGCTCTCACCTGCTTTTCACCCTTTCCTTCCTTTGTGCCCGTTATGTTGCTCCACCACTTCTCCCACTGCACTAACCTGCGCATTTTGGCCAATTACATCCTTACCACTCTTGGCACACTGGGTTGAAAAGTACCACCATCTAATGGTGACATAGTCCTTGAACGTTGGGTGCCATTTAGATTTGTTACTCTCCTCCTTTGGCTGATAGTCTGCTCAGAGATTATAACCTTGTAGTGCTTGCAGCACTGATGACATAACATTTCATGACTTTGCAGACATACTCATAGCTCTATATAGTATGTCCCTGAGCATTTTATCACGGCACATGAGGAGATGTTTCACAGTATTCTATCTAGGCACAGCTCCTGGCCCAGAGCCTAGGCATTTGAACAGTAAACTCCTTTTAGGATTCATGTGAATGTGCATAGTGATAGTGAGGCAAGAAACAGAGGATATAATTAACCACTAAAGTTCCCCACAATCATTGCAAAATGCCAACAGACTGTTCATGTCTACAGAGAATATCAAGTGGAATTTAAGCACAAGCAGGTCTCCTTGCTCTAGCAGCCTTACTCTCAGTTGTTAGGGGCAGAGGTGGTTTCCTCGATCTTTCTGTGTGCCCTTTCTTTCTTACATCTTCTTTGGGAATCTGTTGTGGAGTAGCTGCTGATGCACTGCTTGCCCTAGCACAAACCAGCAAAGCCATCTGAAAGTGTAATCTCTGTTATTGAAACTCAGCCTAGTTGATAGGAACAATTTGTGGTAGTGGCTCAAATCTTAGAGACCTGACTGTACAGAGGACATTCTGCTGTATGATAGAGTGTAACTGCAACACACTGTAGCTATCACACAACAACACTGCATGCAGGCTTTGGCATTCCATTAGTTTAATGCATTTTCCCAGTTTACTGTACCCAAACCCAGATTGCCCACCCAGGGAGCTTTTCACAATGACACTTCTTGTTGATAGGGTTTCCCTAGGAGGTAGTCTGGGAAAGCTCACAGTGTACGCAAACCCTAAGTGACTACCCCAGTTTCTGGGTTTGCTACATTATCAGATAAGCCTGGAATGAACAGCAAAAATAAATCTGAATGTAATGACCTGCAGCAAGAGCTGCTAAGAATCTGCATAGGGCCGGTCCTGTGAAACGCACTGAGATGCTGCAAGGTTCGGATAGTGCCTAACCACTTTGAATTGCTTCCAGAGGAAAGTTAAAGACTTATTGCTTGAAATTCTTAAAACTGTCAACTGGGAAATTCCCTGTAGAAAACAGGCCTGCATTGACTAGTCTTCCAGTGGCCTTTCCCATCTTCAGCTCCTATGATTTATGTGCTCATAAATTCCTTTGTGTTCTGTGCTTACCTGGAAGACTTGCCTGTGGCTGGCATCCAAGAACACCATAGTGGAGTTGCGTTAGGCTGTTCTTTGTGGTTTCCCATTGTCTCTTCCTTGCCTGAATTTGGATCCAAGAGCAGATACAGACCAGATGCAACGTGTCCTCTTCAGACTGGAAGGCCACTTTTTCCCACAGGGATTTTAGTCTAGTTTGTTTCTGCCAGGTGATGGTTGAGAAGCGAAATGGCCTGTCCTTGCCAGTTGCCACCAGAGCATCTTCCCTTGCTGCACCTTGCTCAAGTTCCTTGGCTTCAGTCCTGCTCTATTTTATTTAAAGTTGACTGTGTAGGGAGAAACAGAACTAGCTTGGTGCAGAACTGGTCTCAATTCAGAACCAGTCCCCTACCAGCAGAGGCTTTTTGGAATATTTGCTTCACATCATTTTTCAGGATGAAGTTTTATTTCAAAATAGCATGTAAGGGAATTGTTTGTTAACACAAGTCTGTTTCATGTAAGCGTGCCCAAAGCTCTTCTTTGCCATGTATACAGAAGTGTATTTGCATATCAGAAGATTTCACATAGCTTCTCAAGTTCCTGTACATGCCTAACTACTTCCAATTGCCACAATAACACTGGGGGAAAAAAGCTTTTACAAATGCTTCGCCAGGCAAATCACATTTTTAGCAGAAGCAGAACAATTCCTTTCTCTTAGATATTTTCAATGAGGGCAGAATCAGTATGGTACTTAGTTACAATACTGGAGTGTCAGATGTTTATTGAGTCAGCAAAGGAGATATAAAAAGAACTTGGCAGGGCTCTGCAAATCACTTTGATTTTTAGTAGTGACTCTACTACAGTAAACAGTAAATAATGTAAATAGCAAAGGTGTTCTCATTCACAGAGAAATGAAATGTGAAGTCAAAATATTTTTTTTTTTCTCCTTATGATAAGAAATCTTTTGAAACCCTCTGATGCCATTTCTTATTCCATCAGTATTACATTAACTTGATATGTTGCTGTTAAACAGACGCACTTAAATACATCAAATGGATTAATGCTGGCACTTTATCAGGTATGGTTTCTGTTTCTGTAAGACATCTCTAGACATATAGAAACTACTTAAAATGAGAAAGGAAGTTTCTTCTCTTCACTGATTCAGAGTGCTGTGTGTAACTGGCTGATATTTCTTGAACATTCCGATTAGTGCCAGGCTGGTCACAGCTATGACAGGGCAGATAAGTTAAGTGGGCTTTGAAAATCGCTCTAAGTGACATGAGTTAATGCAGCTTCAAAGTGCTCTCAGCTGTGCGGAAAAGCAAGCAGCAGCACAGTGAAGAAGAGCCTACAGACACATTCAAGCTAGCTGCAGTTTTGCCAGGCATAACTCAGCCAAAGCTGAGGTTCGAATTCAGTGAACTGTCTTGTACTGTCTCCACTTATCTGGTATCACTGTATGTAAATCCTCAGGCTGAAGGAAAAGAAAGGACAGAAGCTGCTCACAAGAGAGAGTAATTTAGTCACTGATAAAGGAGCAAGTCACTGGGCACTGTTTACAGAGCAGTAAATAGATACAGTGTAATCACTTGATACATATATTTTTAGTATCAAAAATAAGAATGAAAGGTCTTCTCTGTCCCAGTGTCACTGATGGTTTCTCCCTTGAGCATCCAGCAGTTCACCTTTGCAGGACCAGCCACCAGCAGGCAGGCAGGCAGGCAGGCTCCCCTTCCCTCCTACAACTCTGGGACTTTCATGATTGCTGCCTTAGGTATATGATGCTGCACAAATAACCTTCAGCTTGTGGACCAGGGTCTGCCTCCCCCTGCTCTCTAGGAACCTCACTAAATCACTGCCAGCTCTGGCTCGAATCCTGGCTCTGATTGTGTCATCTTGGTCTTGTGTCACAAGCTGCTGGGGCCACAGTGACATCAGGACTTTCTTATGAAATAGGAAAGGTTTTTCTAAAAGAAAAACTGAACTCAAAAAAAGGAGGTCCTTCTTTCTCCAGGCAGATTTTCAGCACTCTGCCTCCTTACATGGGACAGGGAGCAATTTCCTCCCCTTTCAGCTGCTGCTGACACATGGCTGGGTGATTTCCAACCTCCTCTGTGCACGTTGTTCTGCAAGTGTTTGTCTTAGCAAAGTGCAGAGCCAGCCGCACCTTACAATTAATAAATATGTGTCAACACTTGGTGCAAACCTGATTATTATCATTACCCCAGAATTAGAGGGTTGGCAATGCCACTGAGATGCCTGAGGGCCTGATCCTGCCAGGTGCTCAGTGCTCTTCATTTGCACTGGCAGCAAGGAGAGTGGAGGCCGGGAGGGAACCAAGGGGTGATATTGTATTTAGTCTCAAATTCTAAAAGAGATTATTCCTGTCAAGATAAAGGAGTAAACCAAAATTAATAGCTAGGGGCCATCCCCTCAACTGCTGTAAAATGATGCTGTTCACTTAACAGCAATGGATTGCTGCTGATTTACATCAGCTGAGAATCTGGTGCTGTGTTGGTAAACATGAAATGGAGATCATAAATGGAAATTAAGAACAGTGAAAGCTAACCTAAAAGCTGAACACATATGCAGGGATTCCTCTGTCAGTTACACTGCAGCTGTGCAAGGGCTTGAGTTGAATTTCTAATCCATCCTGACCCTGACAGGTCAGAAAACTCCCCATTTTATTCTTGGAGCAATGCCCCCATGGAGCCAAGGTCACACTGATGCACCTGGAGGGAGGATTTGAATCCTCAGGCCTGATTATGATTTACACTAAGGCCTCTTTTCACTGGAAATGCTGCCACATTTACCTAACACCCTGAGCATCGCCAGAACAATAAAGAAACCATGGAGACAGGTCTTGGAAGGTAGTTAGATCCTGAAAATGCAGACAAGATGTGTTTTTAACATATCTCCATTCTAAAAATATCTCTTCAGGCTAAGTCTTCAGCTCTCCTTAATTTCATCAAGAGTTCAGCATTGCTCCTGCACCAATGTTTCGCAGAATTTGTAGAAGTGACTAATTGGTCTTCAGGTGCCTTTGTAATTTGAGAAATCCTGACTCCCCTTCAAGCATGGGATCAGCTGTCCAGCAGGATTTGGCTGCACCTTAAGGAATAGGTTGTTCTTGCCAAAGCTGCTGCATCAGGAGGCTTGAGGATTGGGATAGAAGGATGGAGATGAGCGGATCTGTGACAAAGAGTGGTAGCCTGGAGTATGATCAGATGTAGTGGTGCTTCCACAAAAGTGTAGAAAAAGGTGCTCACCGCCATTTACTCTTTTCCATCTCTGTTGGTCTGATCATCTTTGCATCACTTAGAGCAAGAGAAGAGCTGGAATGGGTACTGGTGCACTGACTTGAATGGAGACCAGTTTAAGAAATCTGCAAGTATTTCTGAAAGACTTGCTTTGCAGGAGGCCTGCTGCTGGAATCCAGTACAGCTTTAGGCCTGTGGATTGCTACCTGAATAAAACAGAAACAGCAGCTCCTCCAAGAACTACCATTAGTAGAGCAGTCCTTAGTCCAGCTCCCCCTGACCCTTCCTAATCTATACTGCAGACATTGCTATAATATCAAGATCCATTGCTACTAAACACCGAAACAGGCAAACTGTGCCCTTTAGTGAGTTAAAGTGAAGTGTGTTCAGGTAAAACAGGCAATGCTGAAGGGCTGTATTGTGGTTAGAAGGAGGACTCTCCTTATCCAAACAGTTTCTACAATCTAGAATTATCTGAGGAGCATGGAGAAACACCAGACCTCTCTGCCAGCTGTAGACCTGACTCTTTGCCTCCATCCATATTTCCAACTTGTTGGACATTGGTTTGGGAAAGTTAATCGATGAGTTTGACTCACCATGGCTATTACTATCATCTAGGTCTTCTGTTCAGTCACCATATGCTCAGAACAGCCCTGGGGCTGGCACTGCCACAGTTCATAGCATAGAACACATCTGCCCTCATCATCTACATCTTATTATCCACAGGCTGCCCATAAAGTACTGAAAAAGCAATCTGGTTATTTTCCTCCTAATATTTCCCGCTGAAAGATCTCTTCTTATGACACTTTCCCAAAAACCACAGCCCAAACTCATGGTTGAGCTGCTGAAGCACTGATACTGCTCCTTGCTTCTTATGACATCATCTATTCTTTTAAACTTCTCCAGCCAAAAGGCACTATTTTCTTCTTTTTTATTTTAATTTCTGTTCATACATTACCTAGCAGACTTATATCTGTAGTAGAGTGGAATTAGCATGCAAACTCTGTGGTAATGAAAATAGCATTATTATTATTTTTCAGAGGGAGCTTCTTTCTCATTCTGTAGTAAGGCAGCAGGAGCAGCCACAGCCATGAGTTCCTTCTTGTCTCTATGTTAAGTTGCTTGTGACTGAAGTTAGTTGATTTGTTACTTGTGCCCTTTAACGGGAAGAATTATTCTTCCCAAAACTGTGTTGGCATAGCTGAAACTATCCATGGTGCCTTCTTGCTTCTGGATCACCTGGCCTTCAGCAAGAAATGAGGTTCCTTCAGAAAACAAGAGCAGTAGGGACTGTCTTATGTGGAATGGAGAAGGAAATACTGCAAATACTACATGGCTGTTTTTTCATCAGTACTGCCTCACCTGATGTGGACAGTCCTGCTGCCTAGGGAGCATGATACCTGTCTCCATCTCAGCACTGCTTTCTGGGACTTTTCCTGACCCTTTGCCTCAGTGCCTGTTCTGCAGTGGATGTCAGAGCCACTGGCTTTAAGACCTTGTTTGTGCATTTTGACTATAGGAGCTCATTAAATCATCTGATTAAAGCCTAGATCCTCAAAGGTATTTAGGGACCTAAATCTGGTTAAGCCTATTTGACCCCACTGGGGTTAGGTCCCCCTGTGGTTTTAAGCAGCTAAATGTAGTGTCCTGGTTTTGGGGGAGGAGGAAGATTGTGCAAGGAACAAGAAGCATTCTTCTGCAAAATGTGCATAAAAGGACTGAATACTGGAAATTAAGGTCATTAGACCCTGAATTACAGATATGTTGGTTATAGAACTAATGATGAATACATAGTAGAAAGAAAATTAATGTTTCCTTAATTTCTTCCAGCTTCTCAAAATATACTGGTGCAAATCACACACTTTCCAACACTCCCATGCCTTTTTCTTCTTTCTTATTTGTTCTTTTTCCTCACAGCTAGCCTGCCACTGGCCATCAGCCCCTTCAGGCAAGGACTTTGCTTCGTATCTGGAAAGTGTTTGGCAGATACTGGGCAGTAAGAACATGCCTTTCAAAACCGGCCAGGCAGTGCAAGGATTTATGCTGCCCTGAAGCCCCACACAATAGGAAGACCACAGTGTGTTCACTCTTTAGTATTTGTTATTGTTGGTCTTATGTGCTGGTAAGGTGGTCTCAGCTCCTTTTCCCGGTGACTGCTGTGGAATAATCATCTTCAACTACGATTGTCCCTGATGAATATTTGAATTTCAGGGGGCCTGCTCTCACTGTGCCTGGGCATGACTCCTACCCCAGAGTTAATTCCTTCATGTGTGAACTGGGCTACTTCCCAGGCATGATCACATGTTAGAAAACCACTTTTCTTGTCAGGAAGGAGCAAAGCTGTTTGTGGCAGTGGTTTGGCCCAGGAACCCCTTTGCTGCAGCTCAGAGGGCTGCTGGTGCTGGCTGTTGAAGCATTCAGCGTGAGGTGGGATTGTGCTGGGAGCCCTCTCTCACCTGCACAGCTGGATGCCTACACAGCCTCCCCATGCAACCATTCTGACAGAGCTCAGCAGCTAACAGGATACATGTGATACCTCTGGCAGACAGAAATATGTGCTGGTGCTTATCTGCTATGAAAACAAATGAACAGAGGCATATGTTGCTTCAGCCCCTGAGTGTACATGCAGGTCAAGTCTGCAGGCAGGAACAACAGCTCCAAGCTCCCTGCAGATGCATTTCCTCCCTTTACCAGGCCATGTCTGACCAAAACCAGCCTCTCCCCCTCACTACGAGACAGCAAGGCAGTGCCCACAGAGTCCATTGAAGAGAAGCTGGAGGTAGGACTGATTAAGACATGAGTGAGGAGGCTTTGCCCACAAGGCATTGCCATCAGGGGTGCTGGTGGGACATCTGTCCATGAACCTCACAGCAGTAGCCACCTTCCCTGGACCTCTGGAGACACTGAGAGAATTTCCTCTCCAGCTATTTTCAGGCGGCATCTGTGACTCTCACCAGCCATGGATGCCACAGGGCATGATGCCAAAAAATCAGCAGCTTGGCAGCTTCTCTACATGGACTCAAGAAATATATTCTGGATTATCTGTACCATCTGCCTCTCACAGGTGTTCATCTGGGAGAAGGGGGGAGGAGAAGGGCACCTGAGGGCACACGAATTGAATGGAAAGTTGTTTATAGGGCAATATGCATTGTAGCAGCTGGTGCTGATGGAGGAGGAAAAGGGAAGAATGGATATTAATTACTACCTTGGAAAGATTAATAAAGTTTACTGTGAAGTTTCACTGAAACTGGTCAAATCTCTGGGTTCTTACCTATTGGTCTGTCTGGGGAACAGGGGATGTTCAGGGTAAGAATCCCCAAGGTTATGTAGTGCAAGGGGAGGCAATTTTCTGGGTAAGTTTGGAGAGGAACTAAGTGGTATGTGCCTTGTTTGTGGGTAAGTGGAAGTATGGAATAAGCATCCACAGGTTGTGAGGTTTGGAGTTTCTTTCAGCGAAAACAAAATACTGATATCTCTCAGCAGACAACACAACGGTCTCATTCTCCTTTACTTATTCATAGTTAATCATTAATATTTTCCTGAAAGTGGAACTCTACAGGTTCTCACAGAACTACAAAGCCACACTTATAAAAAAAGATCTTATTTGTGAGATGAAACCCTGATGGCAGTGAATGGTTTAGTTTCCACTGCACTACAGAAACACCATTTCCTGCCCCTCCCATTAAAAGAATTTGCTACAGCAGTCTCGACATAGACCACACACCTACAGAAACCATGGGCTGCCCACACTGGCAGCACCAGAACCTGCTGCCCACCTCACCTCCGGGGACAGCTGTGGGTCAGGAGAAACTGCAGCTGCTACAACTGCAAGGCTCCATGCACCTCCCACTGAAGGAGAGTGACTGGTCTGTTACATCTTTTTTTAATCTGTTGCAAGGAATTGATTTGTCTCCACACTGAAGCAGGGAAACTGAGGCAGGAGTGTATTTCTGCTGTTTGGAGTTGATCTGGCCCTCATCTTACCTGGTAGGTTTCCTCCTGTCATCCTTCCTGTGAGCATTGCAGAAGTCATGAAAGAACTGGAGAAGGCCATCATCCCTTCTTTCTCTACCCCCTCTGTAAGCATTGGTACATCTCCTTTAAAGCCTGCAGAAGGTGTAGGGACAGCTGGGCTTGCCACAGCAGCACCTCCACTCCCATTGCCTTCCGAAGAGTTCATGGGAATGGATCAACTTTGTAGCTACTTTTCAAGACATAAAGCTATGCAGGTCATGAAACAGTTGCACATAGTGGAAGAAAAATAAAACCATTCTCAGCTCCTCATCTTCAAGCTGTTGCTACACAAGAAGGCTGTGCAGAGCTGGTGTGAGGAAAGAGATTATTGTTTCATGTGGTTTCCAGATAACCACTGATAACGTGTATGATTGCAGTTGACCTTGTGATTGCTACTTGTGTTTTCTTTAAAAGTACAAAAAGCTGTGTTGCCTAACACAAAGAAGACTGGTGGTGGTGGAGAAACAAGCTCCTTTTCAGCCACAGCTTTCCTCTTGCCTTCTTGTTGTGTCCATCATCATCTGAAGCACATACTGTCCATGTCATTTGACTGTAAAATATGTCCCTTCATCATTAGCCACACAATTTTCTAATCCCTGAATGACCTGAACCACTGGCATTTCTTTTGCTTCATCTGTGGAGGCATGTAGAGCAGTCTGCAACACTCCTGCTATCACACAGGATCTCAGGAGGTGTACAATGCCCACCTTTCTGGTGGTTCCTACCACCATGCTTCAGGCCTAATTGCAAGTTAGAGCCTTTGCATCAATGGCACCGCAAACAAACCAGAGCCCTGATCCAAGCAATTTTAATTAGATACTTGTGGGAATAGAGATAAGCAATAAGAAAAAAAAAGAATCTTTGCTCTTTCCAACTAGACCAGGAAAACCCTGAGTGGGCTCAGGAGGGCTTACATATACAAAAGTACAATGTACTTTTGTTACATCAGCTATCCATATTGTATAGGGCTCCAACAAGTTCTGATTTTATTCAATACACTAACTAATATCAGTGTTTAATTCCTAGTGTGGATTTTCTATTTTTATCACTACATTTTTGTTCTCAAGTGCAGAATAAAAATACCCCAGACACTAGTGGCTTTTTATCAGGAATATAGAAAGTGAGGAAATTGAGACTCAGAAGTAAAATTGTAATCACTTATAGATTGGACCGGGCAAAATATACATGAGTACTGCTTGTATGTCTTAAGATGTGTGTAAACTTTTATAAAGCCATTAAGGTCTTTGGGCACCTTGTCACTTTTAATGCTAATTTTTTGTGTCACTTGTTTTTTGGAATGAAGGAGAGAGAGCAATCATCATATTAGTCCTTGTGAAAAGTGTCAGACTGACAGCCTTGAAAACAAGTACTTAATACACTGCCATGTCAGGCAGTACAAAAGTAAAAAAAACAACCCAAGGTGTACTGAAAGGAGCTGCACAAGACTTCTTGCCTATGGGAAGAGAGAGCTACCCGAGTGCTCCCCTGGTGTTGCCTGTTTCAGATGATGGAGAGGGTCCTAGTATAATGTAGGAGAGTCTGTCTCAGTTGCAGCCTGGGCCTGTGCTAGATACTGCAACTGTCCCAATATCATATAAGCCACAGTCTTGGCTGACTCCTCAAACATTTGTACCAATACCATGAGTCCTCGGGTATTTTATGGTTAAGTTATATCTGATCTTCAGAAGCACCTGTAAGTTCAGTTGCTACAAAGCTGAATTTTAAAGAACTTTTATGAATACATTTTATAAATTAGATTTGTCCTGTATTACGTTTGTATATATACCAGCATAGCTGCTGTGCTGGTCATCAGCAGATATCTCCACAAGGTTCAAGGGTCACCACATGATGTACAGACTGGTTGGACTGATTTCAACCTCAGGGGAAAAAAAAACAAAAGAGAAAAATAAAATTATGACAAGTTTCAATTAATAATGAATTGGAGGACCAAACTATAATTATTGCAAGTCAACAGATGCTGTGGAAAAAGGATCAAAAAATTGAATGTATTATATCTATGTAGTTATTTTTACCAGCTGATATGTTCAACACAGTACTTCACACAGTTTTCTTTAAATTTAGTACCATACAATTTCCACAGAGTATGCATACAGTGGACTGGGAAATATGCTAATAAGTTTTTAAAAAGTAGCAATAACTGTATGACATGGTACTGGGGAGGACTTCTGTTTGGTTTCTGTAAACATCAACATTAGCACCAAGGGCATTCAACATCTCAAGTGAATGCTCTGGAAATGAATATAAAATCACTGCTAATAAAATTTGCAGATGACATAGTGACAATGATGAGGACAGAGCACTCATACAAACTGACCAGGAGCTTAGCATATAGAAGGATTCCTCAGCCTAGTGGAGAAAACTGTGGTAAGGATGAATGGCTGGAAACTAAGGCCAGGCAAATTCAAATTAGAAAATGGAGGAAGTTTGGGGTTGGTTTTTTTTTTTTTTTTTTTTTTTTTTTGTAGTGAAGGTGATCAAAAACTGAAATGTAAGACTAAAAGAACAAGTCATTCTCCATCTCATGGCATCTTCAAATCATGCTGCGCCTTAGCCAAATGCAAATTATTGGCTTAATTACAGACATAACTGCAAGGAATTTAACGGCCTGTGATGCGCAGGAGGCTACAGCAGGTGACCTAATGATCCTTTTTCACCTTAACCTCTGTGTATCAATGAATAAAAGGAATGAATTCTGGTATACAGAGAAATATTGCCAACCAGGGAAAGATGAACTGGTGCTCCTGGCATACAGAGAGGAGTGGAGGATGCTTTTAACAACAAGAATCTTGTTACTTTTTTTATAACTTTATTCTTCATTAATAATGTTAGAGGGCAAGGAATTAATTTCTTTTAGTGGAGATTCTCATTGCTAAATTCTTTTCTACAGCAGGCTTGGTTTCCTTCCCTCTAAATTTATGCTTTCAGTACTTTAATTTTAAAAATTGAAACAAATCAACTGGATGTTCATATTATTACCTGTGATAATTAATATTAAGCCCAGTTCAAAGACCATTGAAATTAAAATCTCTACAGAGTTTTTTATAGTGGAATTCTTTTCAGGTTCACTGACATTCAGACAATGATTATGCAGTTTTCCGGTATTGACATCCAGTCAGTAGAATAGATTTCAGTTACATTGGCACAGATCTGGATGCACACCTGGACAGCCTGTCTGCATTGGTTGAAACTCTGCACTCTGTAGGATTTTATTTATTTTTTTTAACCACCCCAGAAGCTTCTGTAAATGACATAAAAGATTCTGTAACCCATTTCCAGAGCAAATTATATTTTGCCGTGATTCAGGTTATTCTGTAGATATATTATCTTCTCCACAACTAGAAGAGTATTGACTTCCATCATAAGGTTCATTTTCACAATATCAATACCAAATAATTTAGCTTTTGAATCTCTCTGTTTCCCCCTTAAAGCAAGAGACAATATTCTAGAAATTCTGAAGGAAATTCAGCCCAATAGTTTTCATTTAGCTCCTACAATAAAAACGTCTTTTTCTGAAAAGTTAATTTCTATCTGTCATACCTGTCTCTCTACTTCATCAAACCTCCTTGAAAACTTGGCCTTTAGGTGTGCTTGAAAAAAAATGTGTTTAAGCAAAGTAAATATCTTGGATGTAGAGTGATAGAACCAGCTCTACTTCTGCTGATTTCATTAGGAACTGTAAGTCAAATTTTCTCACTATTAATATGAATAAAAGCTTTTTTATGTTAGTAGCAGCAATACTGAATATTGTCATTAAATGAGTTACAAAACATATAATAAGGGCCCTGTTCTTCAGCAGTTGTTTTCTATTACCTGGCTGCTTTTATTATAATGTTCTTGACTATAGCTGATGTTGAGAAAGATGTATCTGCTGTTCCATGTGCATTACTTCGGCATAGTGCTGGTTCATACTTAACTCCTCCAGCTAGCACAGCATCATAATTAATAATTACAGTAATTTTTTAATAATACTTGATATACTCCACAGGCAGAATACGTACCAGTATTATGACAAAGAAGAGATGTACCTAAGAGAAGGCTAAGTTTCACCTAAGACAAGAAAATAAGATGGGAACAGATCGATCCAGGGCACTTGGAGACTGTATATTATAATAAAGTCTCTAGATAAAAATGTTTTGTTTATTTAACTGGTTTATGATATTATACATACCCATATATATATTTAATAGACATGGAAACTTTGCCCATTCATAAAGCCTGACACTACTTATTTTGTTCTCCAATTAAGAAAACCCTGCAATATTGCTGTGATCAGGTCCATTCTAAGGAAACCACCTATGCTTTTGTTCGCTTGTTCTCACAAAAAAAAAAAAAAAGAAAGACTTACAGAAATGAATCACTGATGCATTAACTCCTACTGGGAATAATAAACTATCAGTGGAGAGTAGATACTTGAGGGAGGGCAGGGGAAGATGCAGCAGAAAGGAAGGAGAGTCCACAAAGTAGGAAGTTCATCATGAATTAGAGAACCTATAATGAGTTCCTTGTCCTGCTACTGATACTTCTGTGCCTTGAGGATATGCAGAGAATGTCTCTTTAGTGTCTCTGGTCCCTCTCTAGTAGTTCTTCACCACACAGGCATGTTGTGAGTCTCTCAGATCTGATTGTAATGAGGAACCATATTGAGAGTGAACTGTGTTAGATATGAGAGACAGCAGGATAATATCTGCCTTTATTAGGGGACAGAATCAGCTTTGAAAAATCAGGACATGGATCCCTGTCGTTAGGATACGAACACAAGGATTATTAAACGAATGGGTGTCATAACAGAAATAATAACACTGACCTCTAGTTTTCATCAGTCTTAATGTTGTTCCCTCATTATAACAAACTATTTACCCTTTGGCCTCATTTTATGCACATGGGAATTAGATTATTGCCTCATAAAACAAAAGAGCAGTGAGATTATCGCTTAAGTAATGGCCCCAAACATACTGTTAGCACAGTGTCACAGACTGTTGCAGAGTAGTATAACTCCTTTCATTAGGGCACAGTCCCAGTAACACGGGCAGTGGAGCAGGTAGAAATGTCACAGGGGGAGTGAGTACAGCTTCCCATTCAACCCTGGAGCAGTCAATCCCGAGAATTTTATCCCTGAAACTTGTTAAACCTCAGAAAGCTCATACTTGTTTAGAAGTGATAGCTGCTGCCTGCATGCCAAATTGCTTTATCAGTTGTAGATAGACTATCTCCCCTCTCCCCAGTATTTGATGTTAAAATATTTGCACACTGTTACAGGGGGAAATAAAGAGCACTCGGGGTAAAAAAAAAAAAAAAAAAAAAAAAGCCTCCATAATTTCAGCTCCAGCATTTCAGAGTAAGAATGCCAAGCAGTTCAGATCTTGTTGATGTTGAACTCCGGGGCTTTTCCTCCCTCCTTCTTTTTTTTCATGTTTAGAGCAGGCAGAGTGATCCTATGTTAAAGGTGTGTAGTCAGATACCTCTGCTGGGGATTCTTCTGGCCAGCTTCAAGCACACAGCAGTGACTGAAGTCTGTGGAGACAAGGATCTGTGGATTTAATGCCAGCATTGTCTACACTTTCATTTCTGCCATACAGTTGCCCCTCTCCTCCTCTGCATTCATCCTTGCTATTCCATTTATCTTGGGAGAGAGGCCATCACAGGCTGCATATTTATTAATCATTCTTACCTGCTTCTTTTTTTGTTCTTTGCTCTCGTTCTTTTCTGTATAGGGAGTCAGAAAGGCATAGCAGAAGTACTTACACAGCACTTTTTTTATCCACTGATCTCAAAGTGCTCTGCAAAGGTAAGTGCTAATATAACAATTATCCCCATTTGTCACATCTGAGAAGCAAGGCTGAGGGAAACCCAAGGACACACAGCAGGCCAATGATACAGGGTGGAAGAGACCTTACAGCTTCCATACAGCATGTTGGGGGTTATGTGCTTCTTAAGCCAAGCAGTCTGGTGAAAAGGACTCTCTTGTCCATAATCAGGAACCTTTTGACCAGCAGAAGACCTTTTAAATAGCAATTCTGAGAACTGCAACACTTCATGTTTTAGTGCACAGGCCAGTGCAGTGTGATATTATCTGCACTGTAGCAATAGTTATTTCACCTCAAAACTTTACAAAACTCTTTGTGAACCACTGCTTCTCATAGATATTATTTGGCTGGGTAAGAAGGGTAAGCCTAAGAAGGCTGCAAAAAGTACATAGGGACCAGGAAAATAATATATGCATCAGGAGATTTAGAAGAGGTGATTAAACTCCTAATTATTAGCAACTACCTCTAAACGTGGCTCCTTCCTAGAGTTGGGGTCCAGCCACCCTGGGTAGGGAAAGCTTTCCCCAGTTACGCATGCACAGCAGCAAAATTTTGATTTCCCTGAAAGTAGTGGTGTCTGCATAATATCACACTGCTATAAAAATAAAATCCAGATTTAGTTTTTTAAGTGCTGATGAGGATGTGAGTCTGGATGTCTCAGGCATTAGGTAATGGGAGAGAAAGTCTTTGGCTTGAACTCACCCATTCAACTGGTCAGGTCAGCCGTGTGTTAGCATTTATATTGTCTGCTATCCTATGCACTGAGAAGCTGGTGGTCTTATTCTGATGTGTAGCTTAAAAGGAACATTTTACTTGCAATGTGAAGCAATAAGGCTGAGGAGTACATAAAAATGGAAAATTAAGCAGACCTGAAACTTCTGAGCTGTGCCAGGATTTCAGTACACTGGAAGATGCTGTGGATAATGCTGACCATGCTGCACGTGTCTTGCAGGTAATAGATCTAGGGAAAAGCCTTCACTGCAATCAATTCAGCACCTTCTCAAAGGTGGTATCATCACTTTAAAAGAGGCTGAATTTTATCATTTTCCTTTGATAATTGAGAGCTTCAGTAGATTCAGGATTCAACCAACCTCTCTTGGCTCATAACATCACATGAACTCCATGTAATTTTGTATGTTATGATCTCTACTGAAAATATTCTGTGGTTTCTTTTTCCCTCCTGGTATAACTACAGCATCTATAATTCAGTACTTGCAGCCACTGCCAGGGTCTTGGGCAGTTGTGGAGGCAAATGCGAATTAAAAGTTGATTTGAAAAAAAAAAAATCCCGTCCTTAATGGTACCTTTGTAACTGATTAGATTTGATAATGGACTTGCAAATGAAGTTTAAGCATTAATCTAAGAGCTCAATTAGGTAAAGTGTTATGGTGCAGCAGAGAATTCCTTCGTCCCCCAAGCAAGTGAAAAAAACCAACTTTGAAATTAAGACAAAATCAGCTTTTCTTTCTTGTCTTCAGAGAGGTTTAGCAGAGGTTGTTACTGAATTAATGAAATACTATTGATTCGTATATCCTTTCCAACAAGTGAAAGGGAAGGAGGTTTCACTTATGTTTCCTGCAGCAGTTTCATACTGCAACTAGAAACACCATTGAACTCCCACATGCCTGAAAATCCCCAAGCAAGTCAGACTTCTCTGGAGGTCACCTGCTGACTGGAGATACATTAGCAAGCCATCTGACTTTTTAAAATAAACTCTTAAGATTTCACTTTGCACTGGGACTCATAAAGTACATTTTTTCAGTACGACCAAGTTACTGGACTGTGTGTTTGCTCACAAAGGTTCAAAATCAAAGCCACACTTAACCGCATGTTTAAATGGGAATTAAGCATATTATTAAAGTTAAGTGTGTGCTTAAGTACTGCTCTAAATAGAAATGCTTTCCTGAATCCAGAATAGCAGCAAAGAATAATTCCTTCCACTGCAGGCCTTGGAGAGTGGAATGCCATAACCTACGTTATGCAGGAGGTCAGATGGGATAGTTGACTGTAGACATCCTGTTTGGACCTCCAGTATGTGAACAGGACACATCATTGATCAAATACCAACTTTCCAACTGGACTGTATCCAGCACAAGCGAACAGTATTTAGAATTATAAGAAGGAAACAAAGACAGGCTGAGGTAATTAAACACAAGGGACATTTTTTCCATTCACAGGCCCCAGTCACTGGTGTTTTGGATAACTTGTTCTATTAAAAAGCTATCTTGCTACAATGTATTTGAACAATCCTTTATTCTGCTCATTCTATTAAGGTTGCTCTAAAATTATTCCACTGAGTATTGCCAGCAGCTTTGAGACCTTTAGCACATAGCATTAAGTAGAAATGAATAAAGACTTGGCTAAAATAATACATGGCAACTCACTAAAAAGGCACTGTCGTGACATTTTATACACCTTTCCTTTTACTCTGCTTTATTTATAATAGTTGTCCGAGAAGCCTGAAAATACTTGATCCTTCCCACTGGCTTTTGGACCCTCACACTGTGCAAATAGAGGTTGTCTTCAATTGCAGTGTGAGGGTTGTCTTCAATTGCAGTGTGAGTGAGCCTGGCTCTTTCCTCAAGAGACTCAGCTTGCACAGTCTGCTGCTCTGCTGGACCATCTTCGTTGTGGATCAGCAGTGAAGGTGTCCCAATAATTGCTCCTATGCAGCCATGTGATGAAGGGAGCATCTGAAATGCAGAGTTGGTAGTCCATATAAACTAATGACTGTGAGACTTTCATGTATTTAAACTCCTGGAAAGTAATACCTAATATTTGCATTCAAGGATAAAAATGTCTCAAAGTACATGAACCCAGGAGATCTCAGCTGTCCACGGGCAGTTTCCTACCACAAGAGCCATGCTGAGTGAGAGTCACTCACTCCACATGTACCTAGTGATGCCTTACAATGAAACATGTCCTTCAGCTACTGCAGGGAAGACAACTTCAGTGGGAGGACCATTCTGCTGGCTGGGACCATTTCCCAGTGGGATGATGGCATTGATGATGCCTCAGGTATATGAGCCTTATAGTGTCAGCTAGCTTCGTGTAGAAGGGTGAGCATTGAGCAACTCAGTGCAGCCATCCAAATCATTGCTTTCAGATGTGTGCTGACAGCCTCAGCTGGACTACTTTGTGTGAGATAGAAGTCTCCACTGGTTGGTACTTTGAAGCAGGGAATTCCTTGCCTCTTCCCCCATCTTCTTGCATGCTGGTGCTTTTGCAACACATTCATCACAGCTCCTCCCTCCACCTCCCACTGTCATTTGGCTGCCTGAGGAGCAGCAAGAATGTGGAGCCAAGTGACTAGGTACTGATTCAGTTCTCTCTGAGGTAACAACAGTGCTGTGCCAGCTTTAATTACACACACACACAAAATGTTTAGAAATGTGAGGGTTTTTTATAAGCCCTAAGTTCAGATTCTCTTCTCATCTATGCTGGCATCAACTGAGAGCATGTCAGCAAGAGCCAGTTAGGTCTGTTTTAAAATACAGCCTTACTTCCTTTCCAAGGCTCCTAACAGAGTGTAGATGCCACTTCAGAACTGGTCCCTGTCAGCAAACAAACAAAACCATGCTGGAAGTAGTTGCTAGGACCAGCTATTAAAAGGCTGTTTCCATTAGTTCAAGGGTTATCTCCTCTCCCACTATCCCCTTTCCTGTCTCTCCATCGCCTCCTCACACAGAGCTGGAGCCATCCAAAGTTACAGTTGTTGGTGATGGCACCCATCTCTGTGAGAAAAAAAAAAAAATCTATCCCAGGAACATCACAGAGAAGAAAACTTTAATTCCTTGAATTTAGGAAGAAAAGCCATCCAGGGCAACTAAGATTTCACAGCATTGTGAGGTGGAGGTTAGGGGGATTTCCATCACACTTCACAGATCCACAGAGCAAGGCTCTCTACCAGCATTACTTCATCCATCGTTAAGGAGAAAGGCAACAGCTGTTTCATAGCACTGCATAAAGCTCCCTGACAGCTTATGACAAAATGGGAAGTGGAAATTGAACTTTCTTTTCAAAGATCATTGCCACTATTTTACCCACCAATTCTCTCTAATGAATTGTGTGATAAAGCCTCAAGAGACCCTGTTTGAAGAACAGTTTTCCCAAAGAAAGCTACTGTAAAAAGCCTTTTTTGACAGGGTTGGGGTTTTTTTCTGGATTTGATAATTTACTTGTCATGAGACTCCCTTCGTCACCCTTTCACAAATTAATATTGCTCACTCTCTACTTTCCTTTCACTGTCTTTCCATGGGAAGAATTAAAATCCTCTGTGCAAAGATCTCTTTGGAAGTTTTGTACATCAAACACAGTCCTACTAAGATGAATATTCAGGGGAAGCCTGAAATACTTTTGCAATCTTTGTTCTTCAGTTACATGTTGAAGTGTTCATTGAATCTGACCTGTAACAGGTAACATACATTTAAAGAGAAAAGACCCGTTTCACCAAGGCTCTGTGTTCATCAGTCCTCATCTTGAGCTGATGAAAATTTTCACTTTGATAGAATTACGGTGATTTGGGCCTGCCAGGGTCTTATCCTTTACTTTTCCTTTCAATTAGCCTCATGTCAGCTCTTTCCCTCAGAAACAGAGCTTGGACTCGTCTGCATTATATAGCCCAACAAATAGCCACCCATAAGACTGTGCCCATTGCTTGGCCCATTGTAAAAGGGAGGTAGCATGACTGACAAGTCAGATACTTCAAAGTAAGGTATTACAGAGCAGCTGATACATAGTACATTGCCAGTGGGGTCAAACGTGTCTGAGCACTTTTCTACCTATGGTGCCCTTTGGCGACAATGTAGTTGAGATTTATTTTAGTGTATTTGATTCAGGACATACTTACAGAGTTGAATTTTGTCTCCATACCTATACTGTTTATGCACATGTGTATTTTTATACCTGTATATATATAGTAGGCATGTTGCTTTGGTTGGCTGCTCTTCAAATTCAGAACACAAAAAATCAGTAGTTTCATAATTCACTATTAACAGTCACAGACCTTTCCAGCTTCTTAAACCATAATTGCTCTCTATGTTTTGTACGATCAAGCGACAAGGACCACTGCCTTCTAATGGTGCCTCATAACAGTGAGTATTGAAGTTGGACATTGCTTTGGACTGCAAAATTGCAGCATATAATCACGGCTCAAAGGATATCTCCAACATAAGCATAAATATTGCTCATTAAATATTATGGGAGAGGAATATAAAAATCTTACTTGGTCTCTTATTGAAACAATAAACAGCATACCTTCTGTAAGGTATGGCATCCAGCACTGAAGAATTAGTCATCATATTCATTGACATTTTGAGGAAAGAAATAGGTTCCTGGGGAACCAAGTCTAAACCTTCCCAGAGGTGCTCAGACATGGGAAGCTCAGCACCCTGTTTGAGACCTTAGCAATCCTCCATATGACTGGAAAGCACAGCTGCTTCCAGTACCCAGTGCAGTGATATAAAACATGACATCTTCATCCTTTCAGAGGCAAATCCCCTGCTAAAGTCAGGGAGAATTTGGCATCTGTAGCAGAAGCCAGCTTGGCCCTTCAAAACAAGGTAGTGGAATACAGTTTTCAAGTCAGTTGCCAGCAGGGATTTGCTTCTATGGGAAATATCTCTGGATTTTAAAAAAAAAGTAAAAATCATGCTAAAAAAAAATCTGTGTATAAAAAATCTGTGTATAGATCAAGCCAAAGGTTTAGGATTCAAGATACTCCTATTGGAGGGTGTTAGTTCACTGGAAGCAAATTAATATATTCAAAACTCTAGTCCAGGCAAGATAAACCATACTTCAGCATTCACTGAGCTGATGAATCTGAAGCCTTGCGGGCACAGTCAGACTTCAGTTCAGCATTCATCCCCATGAAAGAGGACAGACAGTCCTGTGCGACTCTGCCTGCACTCTGAGCCAGCCAGATGTGAGGCAGCCAAGAAGTCCTAGTAAAGCATGTGTATTGGATCTAGTGTGTCATATGCACTCTTGATTAGTTTTCCATTTCCAGTCTTGGAAGATGTCATTGCCCATATGTGGATTAATTATGCATCACATGCTCCTTTTGCAATCAAGGAGTAATATCAGCATTTTCCTGCAGCTAGAGAAACACTTTTACATTGAAAGTCTTGTAGGTCGGCATCTTTTCCCACAGCGAAGATGGAAATGCGGGAGGAAGGGAGAGGAGAAATTAACCTAGCAGAAATGTTACTTAGGATTAATTTTCTTACTGTGATCTATGGATTTACTTTTAAAATAATTAAACCAAAAATATCACATAGGTAGCTCACATAGGGCTTCTAAATTTACACTGACCATATAAAAATGACCAAGTAGCAAGAGATGGGAAGTATCTACCTTAGCTTCAGTACCCAGCACTTTTGAAAATCATGCCACTTGATCTAGGCAGCTAAACAGGCACAATGGAAATAGTTTGCCTTAATTAGTTCCCCAAAGTTACATAGATTATTTGAGAAATATTTAAAGAAGCATTTTGATTCAGGAGGCAAAATATAATGCAGTGTTAAACTGTTAAGCGTAATTTGCATAAAACGTGGTGTGCACACACAACTCCCTCTGTTTGAGCTTTACAGCCTTTCTATATAATATATCAGTAATAATTTCCCCCTTGTAATACTCAGTAGGTTTCTCTTGCTTTGGGGGAAATTAGGTGAACTCTTTTGTAGGTAGAATGACAACTGCAAATGAATGGTAAGATTGTGTAGCTGAATGGATAAAATACTTTAAATTATGGCACTATGATAAAGACACCTCTGCAAAGGTTGCAAATCATTTTTCATTTTAAGGTCAGTGTTCATGATTCCACTAACATTTTTAGATAGGTTTAAGAATGAGGTTCATTCTGTTTAAATGTATCACGGGTCTGTATCTGTTGAAAGCTTTCTGTGCCTGCAGAGAACCCTGCTCCTACTCCATATCAAGGGAAGATACAACCCTCTATCTGGAAGAGCTCCTCAGAAAATTCTTTCATTTGGCACTGAATAATTTTAATCCAATCTAGATTCTCTCTCCTCCAGCTCAAGTGGTAGGATCTTTTTTTCTAACCATAGGCCCAGCTTGAGCTAATAATGAGGATCACAAGTTTACACATAATGTGGAGGATATTTTACCTTAGAAAGATGTCTTGTGAGAGATTGTTAGGCTTCAAATTTGGTAATTTTTATGGGATTTACACAGGTGAATGATGCAAGTATTTAGGGGACTGTAAAATAAATCTCTCTTAAATGTATCACTACAGTATTACGAAATTAGCTTTCTACAGGGCTGTCTGCACTAGTAAAGACTAGTTTAGCTACAGTACTGCACTGGTAGGCTGTGTGCAAAGGTAGACAGGACTTGGTCTAATCATTCTGTCATGAAAGCCTGTTCTCACTACTGCTGTGAAACCAATACAAGTATTCCTTGGGGCTGATAAAAGCTGATGTTAGTTTTGTCTTGATGAATGCAATCTGCAAGCAGAGATTTCCTTTGCATCCTTAGGGAGAAATGACATCAGGAAAGTACTTTGACAGGTTGGGAATTTTTCCCAGATTCTGCCCTCAGTTGACTTCTCAGAGAAAAGAGTGGGGGGGAGGGGGAAAAAAAAAAAAAAAAAATTAAAAAAAAAAATTGGTGGCTCCAAGTTCAAGAGGAATTTCTCAGGAAAGCACCCTAACTTCATGAAGCATGATGTTACCTTCAGCTGAGGGTTTCATCGGGCCTTAAGATGTGACAGAAAGTTTCTGCATGATGCCGAATTCTGTCCCTACTGCTCCATGTCACAGCACACACTTGAATATCCTTTCCCTGAATTTATACTGAAATGGAGAACCCATTCTTGTGATGTGATGATGAGATTGGTAGTGGATGCTTTTCTGCCTTACTTTTGGAAACAAAGACTTTTTGTCTGGCATGGTATTGCTCCTCCATGGGAGTCCTAGCAGATACACAGCTAAAACCGGTGCTAGTGTAAGCAGGCACAACCCTTTTATACCTCAGCTGAATCGAGGAGCCTACACCAGCAGTGAACCTGCCCCGGTCCACCAGTGCAAAGGTGTTATTTCTTACTGGAAGCATCTTATACGGCATTACTAGTGCCATAGATACATACAAAAATCCTCTCACTTCATCACTTCCCACCAACTGCATCACCTCTCAACTGCCCTTTAATTTAGTTTAATTCTCCATCCTAAGCTCAACCCGAAAATAAAACTCCCCTTTTCCTTTTGAGGGGAACTTGAGAAGGGCCCTATGGGTACCTCAGCCGCAATGGTGTTTTTGCAGGCGTTGCTAGATGAAGTCCCCGATGAAAGCCAGCGCGCTGCGAGCTCCCCCTCCCGTTGCCAAGCCGGAGCCGAGTCGCTCCGAGCCGAACTGTCGGCTCTGGCTCGGCACTGGGGGTACCCGCAGGAGGGCAGGAGGATGTTGGAGGGAACCTAATTTTGAACGAAGAAAACTCCGGAGAGGAATAAGGTACTGCCAAGGGAGGTCTGGCATTGAAAAACTGGCATGTCAGAAAGCAAAGCAGCTTTATGTTGCACACTAGAGTCTTCATGGGCTGGGATGATAAAATTGTCTGGCACGGTGTAATGCTAGCCTTTGCCAGGACATTACTTATTTTAAACAATTGCAACTTTAAGACGGAAATAAATGCTAAAATTACAAGAAAATCCCTTGTTCCTTTGCTATCTCTGTATCTTCCCTTGTAATGGTTTAACTCAAAGGGCTTGGGATCTAAGGAGAAAGCAGAATTTTTCAGACAGCAAGCCTGCCCCTGAGGCAGAGAGGAAAAGTGAATACAGAATAGAGTTGAGAGAGGGCACCACATGCATTGTAGTCAGAACAATTTTGTTCAGGCTCTCCCCATCTATGTTTTACAGATGCAGAGTGCATTTATACTGCAGGAGAATGGGCAGAACCTTGTGTGGTATACACCAGTCACAAAGGGATAGAAGACCCAGATCCAGAAGCACATTTGCTGTGGGTGCTACTGAAGCTTGTCTTCATTCAGAGCTTCTTGAGAGCATCTTAAGAAGAAATGACATTTTCCAAGTGAAAGCACTTCTGAAAAATCAACAGCCAGGGTTGCCAGACAACAGGTAATCACTGTAGGTCGAGCCTCTTGTCTGACATGGTTTAGAGTTCAATCACACAGTGAAGCTGAGAAGAACAAGTCCAGGAGTTTCATCTCAGAGGTAGGATGTACTCCAGAGCAACCATGAATCAGTTGCTCAAGGTGTGTAGCTGTTACCTTGTTTAAAAAACAGAGCCAACATTCTTTTGGAGGGAGAGGGAAAAGGGAGAAATTGAATTCGGGCCCCTCTTGAATGTGAGCTGAGAACTGTAGCTCAAATGGAACAAGAGGAGCACTGTTTGGGGTGAAAAGTGGGCACAGGCACAGGACAATTTCACCTGTGTCCTTCTGCCACTTTCTATTCCTGGCAGGCCCTGCAAGTGCTTGGAGGATGCTCTAAGCTATTGGGCTAGGGTGGGAAGGAGGCAGGGGTTCTGACACACAGGGAAGGATGCTGGGGAGAGAGGTTCATTCCTGGAGCTGAAGTAATTTATTAAAGTTGTGCAGAGGGTACAACGAGTCAAGAAGCTATTCATTTGAGACTGGAGGTGGGAGTAAAGAATTTAGTGCATTACTTGTGGGCTTTCACCAAAGCCTAAGCAAAAATCTCAGAAAGAGCAATGTGTGTTTGCATAGTTTGCAGCCCAGCCAGGGAAATCTGGCACAGCTCAGGTCCTACAGGGTAGAAGTTTTCCAAAAAAATCCTACTACTGCCCTTCCCCCTCCCATCTCTAAAATACATCAAGGCCATTCATAGGGTCCTATAGACTGTGGAACACAGTTAGACCATAGGACAAAACACATTTGTTCTTCTGACCAGAGACTGTGTATGCGTGTCTGGATGCAAAGTACTGTGGGCTGGAGCCAGGAGCTGGGAGATGCATATATGAAGTGGGGGGCAAAGGATACTACCTAACAGGCAGAGAGGAACAGAGCTTTACATTTGGTGTAAAGGTTTTAACACTTCCCAGAGCAGGGGACTAACTGCACACAGTTTAGAACAGCTATAACCTCCGTTGGGCAGTTGTTGTGGGTGGAAGTGCTTGTAAGTACCCCATATACCTTCTCCCCTCCTCCTCCCTAATCCTACTATCCATGCTGCAAGCACATCCCATATGCCATGGGCCAAATCTCACCCCTGTGAGCTGCTTCAAAACACCTTTATGCCACATGGCCATTGAGAAGTATTCATAGTGAGAGACAGACCCTTCCTCTTAGTCAGAACTCTACATGAGGTAAATTTGTTGGTTTCAGTCAGACACTCATGTTACTTATTATGGTTTCTAAAAGTAAATTGGAGTTTTAATCTTAGAAATAAGTAATGAGGAAACCTTCCAGCCATCAAAGCAAGGTTTGACTCAAAAGGGAAGAAAGAACTCAGTTGTTCATAGGCAGCCTCAGGATCAAAGAAGCCAGAATCTCCACTTCCCCAGTCACCACCTTTGCCAGCGCTGCCTTGGCACCAGGCTCCTCTCCTGAAAATGTGAGTGGGTGGAGTTGTATTTGCAGGCTGGAGAGAGTTCCTGAGCTGACAGGGTGCCAGATTCAGACTTTGTTGACTGTTGCTTTCACTGTCATATCCTGAGATTATAACTGGAGCATTTTTAATAATGTGGGGGGCAAAAAATAAAAAGAGGCTATTAGATTAAGCAGCAATCCTGGGATAATTTGTAAGTCACAGTTAAGAGAGAGATATCTGGAGGATTTGCCAAGTTCAAAGGTCTTTATTATTAATGTTCCAGTAGCTGACTTGATGGATTGTCACTAGTCTGTGTCCCCTCATTCCTTCCACCTTCTCTCCTAAAGACAAATTCTTAAGACAAATCTCTAGATGGAGGGATAGACTGTGTAATAGATTAGTTCTTATTACTTAGAAATTGGTTAATAATTTACTAATTCAATTTCACTGTTTCATCCCTCACTTCAATTAATCTCTAGAATATAAAGTAAATGCTGTTCTTTGTTCTTCCAATGCTAATGAAGAAAGAAACTAATGAGGAGACCTGGCCTTGATACCTTTCCAAAGATGATTTAGCTTCATAGGAGTTAATTTTCCTTCTTTTTTTTCTCTTCTTTTATTTATTTCTCTTCTTAAACACAAAATCCACCCATAAAACTGAAAACCTGAAAGCTGTACAAGGTGGTTATGAGCCAAATTTCAAGCATGTGACACGAGTCTTACTCTAGTAAAATTGCATTTCTTGGCAGAGTGTTACAAAATTGTGCATACCTATACTCTTCCATTCTGTAGTTAAATAGCTTATACAGCTATTTTATACATACTCAAATAAAACAAGATACAGCAACTTTTGTACAGCAATTCAAACTGTTGTCTACCATGCTGGAATGGTGCTATGATTCAGTAGGCGTAGAGAGTGCTTTGTTTCTACAAAACTGTATCTGTGGCTCTGCGGCCATACATAATGTGTTCCAAAGAGATTTTATTTAATCATATCTGTCAAGAATTATACAAGTACAGTCCATCTACAGTCCATACAGCCTCCCAACATCCCTTCCAGCCCTGATTCCTGTAATAATATTGCCTTTTGTTTCTTAATTTTCTTCTATTGTTTTTCCTTACCTTATCCCTCCCATCAGAACTCAGAAGTATTTTCAACCCTGCCTATAGCACTGTACCCAGGAAGCATAGGAGTCTGGAGTTAATGGCTGCTTGTCTGCCAATACACAGGTGCGAATTAGGAAACCAGCTCAGATTCCAGCCAACAGACATTTTTGTCCTTGCAGTATATTGTGTCATCTGTGGCAGGGGTTTGGATGTAAACATTTAGGGCACTAAATGACATGGTTTACTGTTCAGACATTTTTTTGCCAAGTGTGATTTCACACTTTGGGGAGGGCAAAAAAAATCTGTCAACAAAACTCCTAAAGGCAATGTTTGTCTACTTTTACTTACCAGAGAGTACTTTTCCTTAAAAGAAAAATCATGATAGGAGTGTGTGGTCAAAGGCTATAAGCTTACTTCATGTAATTGCCACTGATAGAAAACAGCCTTTTTCCCCACACGTACAAGCTCGTTTAAGCCTGTCTCATTACAGAACAAGGGTAGTACATTAAGCCATTTAATACTGGGACCACAATCCTGTCCACGCAATGAAGGGGAGCAAAGGTGCTGCTCAGTGTGGGCTCTCCTATGAGATAACCTGTCAGTCAAGACATGACTCCTCACAGCAGGCTGTTGGCATCCTTTTCCCTGTGAAGGCGAGCACTCAGATCTGTATCTAGCTAGAGTTTGCTTCTGAGGGCTGCTTAAGCAGTCGCTGGTTGGAAGGCTATAGCCAGGTCTGTCACAGGTCAGCACTCATGAGCTTTTTGTTTTTGTATGGGGGCAGGAAATTCTCTGTGCCTCTTATACTCTACCTTGCCCTCAAGCACAAGAGAGGGCATGGCTTGCTGTATAAAGTTTACTTTACAGTTTCTATTTCTATTAAGCAAACAGAGCAGACCCCCAAATATATGAAATTGTGAATTGTACCAGATCTTTGGCAGTAGGGGGGTAAGATATTCCAAGTAACTGAGTAAATTGATGCTTTCAAAAGCACTGTAAACTGATCTATTGGGCTTGACTCTAAACTCTTTATTCCAGCATAATTCTGGAGTAAGCCTGCTGAACTGAATGGAGGTATGCCAAGGCAAAATCTGAATCCTCCTCTTTGCTTTTTTTTTATTTTTCTTTTACTGTGCTAGCTAATCCCATAGCTGCAACGAAACTGAAAAATCTATATATACAAACTCCATTGGACAGGCCATCTTATTGTGAAACCTACAGTATATCCAACCTTGTAAAGAATCATTCAAGTGTGACACTGTCCTTCCTCTCTCTCACTTTTCTGATAAGCAGAGAGGAAAGGCTGCCAATAGCACAGAAACTAGAAGACGGGAAAATAGTATTTTACAGCAGGGAAAAAACGTAACTGAATGGAGATCAAGGCAGCTAAATTAAAGAAACCCACAATACCTGGGTTACTTGGTCACAACACAGCACACAGCAGCAGCAGACACATTAAGGTAGCCAAAGGATTCTCCTGATGGCAATCTTGGAGTTGCAGAACACAGCAGCATCTCCACTAATGAGTTCCTTACAAAAATCTGCCTCTAACCATTGCCTTGGTTTGAAACAGATTCAGCTAGTGAAAACAATCTTACTGACTTCATCAGTCGGTGCACAAGGCCTGATAAGTTTAAATAAAAGGTAAATTGGTGAAATAATGTCACAATAAATGAATCTGAAATTTCCCAGACTGTGGGTGATCGCACTGCATTGTTTGTCCTCTGTGACACTGTATGTTTAGAAGGATGTCATTTTTCTATGACACCAATAAAAAGTAACTGGGCATCTTTTGAGGTTAGCATGTATTTAAAACAAAAAAAAAATAATGGCAGAATTTAGAAGTGGCATTGGAAAGGTGTTAGTCTTATCTTTGCTATTTGAAAAATCTCCAATTTCCTTGCCAACAAATTCCCGGGAAAAAATGGCAATATTACATTTCATTATTAGCTGGTTTTAAAATATCATTTGAATATGGCTTTCCTATAAGCCCACCCTGTGAAGACTGCATGGAGTTTGTAGTTTCAATAAATAAATTCTGAGACCTGAATTGCAAATCTCATTTTTGAAGACACAGTAGTTTGTGTATAAATCTTCAAAGAGCAACTGAAAATATTTTTCACTGTCCTCCTGACTATACCTGGTGGAGGAAGTACTCTCAACATCTGATTTTTAGTGTCTTTTTTTTTTTTTTTTTTCCAACCTGGGTTTTGCAAACAAACTCTTCCAAGGTGTGGTATGATTGCTACCCAATGTGCCACAGAGCTGTGCAGTTTTACTGACACCTTGAACATAGTATTCTGCATAGAAGACATGTCCTTCTGAATTCCTTTAAGCATATACACAAATGGATTCTTACCAGATATGTGTCTCTAGGCTGATAGACATCTTAATAAACCAGGCTCTGTAAAAATATTTTTCGACTTGAGGTATTGTTCAAAAAAAAAAAAAAAAAAAAGAAGTTAAAACTCTCAAAACAGGAATTAAAACTCTGCAGTAATGTTACTGTGTCTTGTTCATGTTGTGGTAATGCCTAAAGGCCAGTTATGCTATAAGAAGGAAAAACTCAGAGTCCAGACAGCTCCTGTTTTTATTGTGCCAACTGATGCAATAGGTAGTGCTCTCAAACTATAGGCCACTGTGTACCAGTAAGGCTGTAGAGCACTTGCTAGGTTAGTGGTCCGTTGAGAGAAAGCTGCTTCCATGGCCATTTTCAAGGCAGAAGCCTGGAAGCCTGGAAGAAGCAGGAAATAAGGAGAAGGAAGAAATATAGTGGCATTTGCTAGAAAGGTACCACCTGGAAGGAAAAGGAAGAAGGAACTAATTATCCATTTTGTATGCTTGGAGAAGATGGAAGAAAAAAACTTGACCAATTGGCCACACTGGACAAAATGTAGGGAATTACTTTATAGGGAGTTAAGAAAAGCTAGAAACACAGAAGGGTGTAAAGAAGAAAAAAATGGGACAAGGTAAAGAAAGAAGCAGAGATTCATGGCCAGACAAATATGGAGACAGACAGTGCTTCAAGCTATGTAGAGAGGGAAAGAAAAGTCAAAGCAGGAGAAAAGGTGCAATGAAAGCTTTGAGAAAGGATTGCAAACACAGCATCAAAGCAAGGTCCTCCTGTTTCAGTTTTAACTCAATGGAAATGTTGAATGAAAAGATTGGCAGAGCAACTTTGTTACACTATGGATAAAGTTTCCCAAAGGATGTCTGTGCAACAAAAGAGGTCATTGTACTATGTAACGTTATATAATTATACTGGTATAGTTCCTTGTGTGAACATGCTAGAAGTGAGTCTTTTTCCAATTTTGAGTTATATTGCTCTGGAAAGGGCTTTAGTTGAGCTGGAGACAGTATTTTTATGTTAGGACAGGAGTTTACAGGTAGGGCTATGCTTGTTTCACTACAGTTGTACTGATGTGAAGGGTGAAACGTGTCTGTGTGGACAAAGCCTGAAATATCTAGCTGTCCTTCAGGCCATAGACATGACATTCTTTTGCTTAGCAAGAAGCCACATTTCAAAGACACCTTTTATGATTGTATGAGAACAGAGCAGAACACCACAAGATGATTTAACACACAAAAAAAAGTCTTTTACAGGTATTCAGAAATGTTTAGGTTTCCTAAGCTTATTCCTAAGGAATTGCTGAAGATGGTGCATGGAAGTTTTGTGATCATGAATGTGAGAAGGGATAACAAGACAATATTATCTCTGAAGTTTTAGTCCATGCTGTGAACACTTCTATAACCTTTGGCATAATCTGAGAGTTACCATGGCCTATATCAGGAAGAAAAAAATAGACAATGGTGTTTAAGAAGTCTTGAAATGAAGGGCTTTCTGATGCTGGAGTTTTTAATAGCATACACCTTTTTGGTTTAGATACAGACTTTACGTTGGAAATGAAGAATGCTTTATCCCTCAATAAATATGAAAAATATATAATTCAAGTGTCAGGTGTAAGTAATGGTTAACAATCAGAAGCGTGTTCTATTCTTCACTTCCATGTGCTGGTCAGACAAAAAAGAAGAAAAGAAGTGCTATACACTGGTTTCTCAAGAATGCAGCATCAGGGATCTGCAAAAGTCTGAGTGATTCTATTGCTTCCTTTTGAAGGGCTCTAATAATAAGGAGGCCTAGGGAGAAAAATTGCAGTTGAAGACCATTGAAGTCTTGAACTGTAGTCAAGCCAGAGAGTGAAATTACTGAGCCCTGAACACCTCTCCTGATCCTTCTCTGTTGAGAAGAACCTTTGTTAGATGAGGAGGCAGAGGTTGAAAGACTCAATTGAAATCCTCACTAAATACATTTTCTGAGAAGTTAGGACATGTGGATTTTTTTTTCCCCACATGGATTTACAAATCCACAGAATTGGAGCAGACAGGAAACCACTCATTTTTTTAGCAGAAAGAATAACTAGAATATTACCAATTCAGTGCATGAGCAAGCAAAGCAGATTTTCTTATACTAACCCATCTGAGCCAAAGTGACACATACTGTGACACTGAGAAATATTTGAAAGGGCAGAAATAAAGGACTGTAAATTTAAGTATTATTTGTATAGTGAGAAGCCCTTTTGTCTCAGATACAAGGAAAATTACTTTGTCCACTTATTGCTGAGTTCTAAAATAGCCCATTCAGTACAATTGACTGACATTTTATGTCTTATTGGAGATCTGCATCTCCACAGTGAGTGATTTTCCAGGGTCTATTTTCCAAGTCTATGGTCAACCTGTAACATTCTGGTGACCGTATGAAAAATGCTCTCCTTTTCATCTGAATTTATCAAAGCACCCTACAAAGGCAGAGGCATAAACTGTGAGAGTACACAACTAATAAGACATTCCCAGTGGTTCTTCCTTCTAACTATTCTCTTGCAAGACACACACACTCCAAGGTTAAGTTTACACCAGAAAAAAAATCTCTTGGGATAGCTGTGAAGGCAAGACAGTTGTACAGGCAAAATGCAATATCAGGAACTGAAGTTTGTGCTGGCACAATGGTCTTTTAGACTGCTTTTTCCTGGGCTGTAGGTGTCATTCTGCCAGCATAGGAATGTCACAATCTAACAATTTTTTACTGCAGTGGAAAGCTTCAACTATGGATTTGGTGGTAGTGGCCACTACTGTTGACCATTTAGTGGTAACAGATAAAAAGCAAACACAGGATTAAATGTCAGCTTGGAATTTCCTGCAAGTTATCAGGAGAAGAGTAGAAAAAAATGTGTATTTGCTGCTGTTTGACCCACTGCCTCCAGGAGTCATTCTGTCTGGGTTGTGTTGGCCAACACCTTTCACCTCTCCCAGGGCTCTTTGCCAACAGGAACACCATTGCCCTGGGAGCTTTCCTAGGGCAGGACTGATTGATGATAGTCCATCTACTGCTTAGTCTAGTATAATCACGCTACGTTCTGAGTTTCTTCAGGAGTTGAGTACTGCTGCCAAGGAAAAGTGGTGTGTAGAAATGGAGAGCTGATGATGATCAATAAAGCAACAGTTTCTGTATACTCAAAAAGAGTCAGAAACAGGAAAAACATCTGAACTAGGGGAGCATGCAATGCCAGAAGAGAGAAAGTCAAGGAATCTGGAATACAGCAATCCAGGGAGCCTGTGTGCTGCAGAGACAGAGAAGAAAAGCAGAGACAGCTACTGCAAGGTCTGAAGGAAGCAGAGACCACTGGGGAGGCAGCATTCTGCAGAAAAGCAGATCCATCAGGCACAAAAAGGAAGCAACAGAAATGTCTACAGAGTGGCTAGGGGTGAAGTCTCTATGTGCACCTCTATTTATGCTTTCAGCATAACTCATGATTAATGTATTTCTCTTCTTTTACAGGAGGATAAAAGAGGGTCAGAAAAATGGAGTCACTGCTAGAGACATAGACAAGGGAAGCATCACATATCCCTCAGTCCTGATCTCTAAGTACTAGCTATAGATCGGGACAACTGAGAAAGTGGTGAATCATCATAAAGCAATTTGAAGGCTCAATCTCATCACCTAGAAGCAAGACAGAAATATATCTCATGAAACTACTTCTGTGAAACTGAACTGATCTAAGCATCTTTGGTTTTTCAGTTACCAAAGTGAACCAGCCCATATATCAGGAGAGGCAGAGAAGAAGCACAGTAGAAGTAGAAGATACTTACATGCAGCTATAGTTCTCCACTTCAGCTTTTGGAATGGATTGCCGGTCACTCTTCATGTCTGTGGGAGTTCAGCCAAGAATTTAATAAGGCAAAAACATGTAACAGGTCTCAAGTCTTTCTGCCCACACAACAGTCTCTCAGCAAGGCCTTCAGAAAACTCCCAGGACCAGTCTCAAACAAAACCAAGTACCAAATAGCAGGGGGCTGACAACGAGACCTAAACTTTTCCTTCCACAACGAAGTCCTCTTTGGCACTGGAATAAAAGGAGAGGAAACAACTCTTTTTTCTCCTTGTGGACCCTTTCATTCTTCTGTAAGGAACTGAAAAAAAAAGATACAACTCTAAGGACTAAGAGCTGTATTGTGTGAGAAAATTACAGCAAGGGAAGTCAGACTGCATCATTAAGTTATGCCAAGATAGTTGTGAGCAGGAAACCGAAGGGCAAGCCTGTAAATTCACTACCTTTATGTCACATAAATGAGCCACTTGTGTTTTCTCTGTAACATTTTCTCTCATTTGAATGTAGTTCCTTCCTCTCTTGGCCTAATTCAGAATCTCTGCCTAGCTTTATTCAAATATCTGTGTTGTAAGTCCTGAGCTTATCCTTGTTTTTCATTGCTAGCTCACCTTGTATCACAGGGTCACAGAAAAAGGACAAAGTGTCATCACAGGGCTGTGTGAGATATCAGCATGTTTCTGGCTTTGCTGCTGTCACTTGCAAGTGTGACATCACCAGCAAGCTGACATTAGGAGAGCCAAACAGATGATCGTTTCTTTTCTGCTCCCTACAAAAGGCCTGATGCAAAACTCACTGGAACTGGTGGAAATGTAAGGGGCATTGGCTCAGACTCAGACGGACCAGCCAGGAATAATGCTGAAAACGTATCTGGAGCTGACATGGTACAAAGGGACTAATCCCAGTCACCTTCCTTGAGTAGGGGGCTCACAGTGATTTGAATTGGCTTGCTTCTGTTGTGAATTAAGCTCAAAGCCCCAGAGGTGACTCGATTCTAGTCATCTAGCTTTGCTGCCTCCTCCAAACTTGATCCAGAGGGAAAAGTGACTAATCCTATTCAGTTGCTACACTGAGGTAGTGCCATCAATTAAAAAAAAGCTTGGGGTACAGGGAAAATGAATAATCTGGGCCAGTTTTCCTTTGCAAGTCCTTTGCACAACTTGGCCACAAAAATAAAAAGAAAAGCTCACTCAATAAAGTTCACATACTTTACAGAAAAGAAATAGAAGCAAATCAGTGAGGTTTTGTCAAAATGTTCAAGATGGGAAGAGATTGGATTAGAGGAGCTAGTTCTCCTGTTTTCTGGAAAAAGGATCATGTTTGACATTCTCTTCCAGTTTTTCAGTGTCCATGTAGGGCTGAGAGGATGATCATGGGTGGGAGCAAGGCAAGCTGCAAAAATGTTTCTGGGCATAGAAGTCAGTTTTTCAGCTCCCTCTCTCTCCAGGGCTACGGGTATGGCATGACTAGCACAGAGGAACAGGCCTGGTCCTGGCCATGACCTAGGAGGGGAGTCATAAAATGGTAGTTGACAGGTATCAGCTGTTAGCTCAAGCAATGACATTAGTAGGTGCTTTCAGCAAATGTGTATTTAGGTAGGCTTCAAAGTACTGGTGGTGGTTCTCCAATTACTACTTTGAACAGGTTTACCAAAGCCTGTGTGCTGCAGAAAAGGTTAGTCAACAGATAACCCCCCACAAAGGTTATTAACATAATAAAGTGTGTGTGTGACTTTGTAACAATCTTTCAATTTTCCCTGTCCGTTATTACAGAGAGGAGGGCTTTCATTATTAATATAAATTGTCTCATTTGACTTTGGTGCAGGTTCCCTGTGATGACAGGAAAGGGCTGGAGGTTTGTGGTGAAAGTGAAGATTTTCTGTTTTAAAAAAGTTGATCCATAAGCAATGAAATTTGTGAAGCCTAGTCTCCTTGCTTTGTGTCCTCTTATCTCCTGCATTTCTTAGCTGGCACGTAGCACCATACCATCAGCCTCATCCTTCACAGCCCCCCAGCTTCATTGGGAGAATGCTTACAAAGCGGCTGGTTGCTGTTAAGCATTTAGGAGATGAACTCTGCCTCCTTTCTCAGTGATGATCAGGTCACCCACTTGTATCTAAATGGCAGTTTTATGAAATTTATTATGTGTCTTTGAGGTCACTGTCAATGGTGGAGATGTCAGTGCTCTACAATTACTGACGGGAAAGATGACTGTGGCTTCCCAAGTGTCACTCCCACAGGTTAGACTAGACATGTTGGCTTTGCTGGTAAGCTGCTTTTGGAGGGCAATTCACCAGGGCCTAATACATGGTACACTAGATAATAAAGACTGAAGCAAAAGAAAGGTTAGCAAAAAAACCCCAAAACAAATCTCAAAAACCTCACCTAACAACCAGGAAGTCTGACACTGTGGTGGAATCCCTTCTTCTGACAGGGTGACTCTCACAGTGTCACTGGCATACCTAACACCCTGCATGTGTTAACCACACTGGAGACTGGGCAGCAAGTTTGTGGAGAGTATAAGTAGTTTTGGGATTGATCCACTTGAAATTAGGGGCTGCTGAGAAAATGGTGGGGGACAAAGAAAGAGGCTGAGGAGAGAGAAGCAGCAGACGCAGAGGTACAAGAAAACAGAGAGGGTGACGAAGCGAAAGACTTTCCCTGGACGGATGTCCCCTCCAGGGCTACCTCTGGCTCAAGGATTACTGGATATAAATGGTAAAAGAGCAGTGCCACGACCAGATCCTTGTGGTGACTCACAAAGTGTGAAGCTGCTGTCCTATGGAGGAGAGGCTCAGCACCCCCAGGCAGTCCTGCTTACATCTGGCCCAAACCCCTCGTTCCTTCAGGTCCCAGTGTCCTTAGTCTGCTATCTGACCCAACGTTTAGTGTTTTGTCCCCTCTTGGGTCCGTGCCCTTGCTAAGGGACAGAGCCCTCAAGGAGACGTTCTCCCCGGGGGCCGGCTTTACACCACCCATCCCACCGGCTGGAAGAGAGCCGGGTCCCACGGGAGACTCAAGGCGAGCAAAAGCCGCCGGGGGAATGCCAGCTGCGCCCCCGTCGCCGCTGGGGCCATCTTGGAGTGCCCGGCCGGAGGGAGGGAGCGGCGGCCCCGGGCCCCGCGGCCGCTCCCGAGAACGGGCAGCGCCTGGCTGCCTGAGGCGGCCAGCCTGGGCTTCGTGAGAAGCCAGCCTCGGCTGCCTGCCCCTCAGCCCCTATGCAGCGGAGATGTCCAGCCTCGGGATGTCTCCCCGCCGCGGGGCCGTGTCGCCCTTCCGTCCTTCGTCGCTCCGGCGGCCTCGCTTTTGTAATGGAACCCCCGGGACTCCCGCGGCGTCCTGTCGTAACAGCGCTCTGTCGAGGCGGCAGCCGCGTGTGCCTGCGGGTCACCTCGGGGTCCTCCCGCGGGAGGAAGGGTGGAAATACAAACTCTATTCATTATCGTGATGCGTGGTGGTGACAGTCATTGTATTTTCAGCCGCTGAAGATACCAAGTAATTCGATAGGCGATGCCTCGATAGGCTGTGGAAACTGGCGGCACCGCGCCTGTTTTGCCCCGGGTGAGGTCGGTGGGAACGTTGGTCCCCATTGTCCCTTGGCGAGCGGGCCCTGCACCTCCAGGCACAGCCGCGGCAGCCCCTCGGGGGACGGGCTGCTCCCTGAGCCCACGCCTGGGCTTGGGGGGCGGGTCGCTCCAGCCCCATCACTTTTCTCCGTTGAGTGGACAGAGAGAGCGAGAGATGGGCAGCAAAGATTTCGGGGAGATGAGTAAAACGCCTCGCAAATACAATACGGCAGCAGCCCAGCCGGCTGAACGCCGCCGCGCCGTTCCCGCAGACGGGCTCCCCAGCAAGGGAATCGGAAGGAAAGGAGAAGGAAAAAAAAAAAAAAAAAAAAAAAAAGTCCCTAACACTTTTACCTTTGGAAAATTGAAGGGAGGTTTTTCGTGTTGTCGCTGATAAGCCCCGAGCTCAGGATTTTGTTTTCACTCCCAGCATGCGTTGATGACATCACGAAGTACCCCTTCTTTGTGTGTCAGTGATGTCACCAAGTGCAGTGTGGGGGACAATGGAATCCTGAACTCCGGGCGAGGGCGAGTGGGAAGCGGCTGCTCCTGCTGCTGGTTCAGGGCTGAGCCGGGGGAGGGAAGGGAAGACACAGCTGGTCCTTTAGGGCTGAAACAGGTGAGAGACGGGAAAGCTGCCGGGGATTCCTTTTGGCTTTCGGGGCGGGGGAGGGGGGGGACTTTGGGCTGGGTTCTTTTTTTTTTTTTCCCCCCCTTATTGCTCTCCAACTGAGACAGGTGAGAAGTTGCTGCTGCTGGAGGGACAAAGCAGGTGAGACAAGAAAAGAAGCTTTGAGGTTGAAACAGTTTTAAGAATAAGAGGAAAGCCAGCAGTCCCCCGCCAAACCTAACAATCCCCTCTCAGCCTTAAAAAAGCAGCCCTGGGAGCTTGCCTGCTTTCCCTGCCACCTGCCTCGACCGCGTCCCTGCGAGGTTCTCTCACGGAAGCAGAAGCGGACCGGGGAGGGCGTTTATCCTCCCCCCCCCCCCCCTTGACACCCCTGCAG